>JAWQUT010000834.1:92033-148069 GCA_033807755.1 Ellobium chinense
ATATCTGTCATATTGCTCTGAAAATCTCATTTGCCTTTTGCCCTCAAATAAAAACTTAGGCGTGGGCCTACCTCTGTGCTTTATGTCGAGTCACTGCTCAAATGACAATCCCTTTTCTTTCAGCTCTAAAATTTCAGAAACTGACACAGGTTCACTCTCAGTTGAGAAACACACCCCATCTCCTTGCTGTGCCATGATGAAATTTCACGGGATACATGAGTGGCGGTTCAAAACTGAGGCTTGAAATAACTTCATCAAATAATAAACTATCGATACCAAGTCCTTTAAATAGTGTAGTTCTAGTCGGGAGTTGGGAGTTGTTTTTTTCCCTTAATTCTTAAGTGATAGATCTCGATTTTAGCTTAAAAGAAAGAGAGATAGATATAGACGAAACTATCTCAACAAGTTGACAAAGAAAGAGAGGATGCTTCGGTTAGCTCTATTCTACGCTCGCAATATATCGATATTCTGGATCAGTTTTGATCTCGAACCCACCCCCCTTTTTCTTCCCCAAAATAGCCCTCACTAGAACTTATTCTGAGTAGACAGGTTTTTCCGTAATCACAGAGTTAGCAAAAAAAATGCTGGCCGAATGTGAGTCAAACTTATGAGTGGCTGAGTTAAAATCTCCAAGGAATTTCAAGACCTATGAACTCATGTTACAGATCGCTCTTATCTCGGTTTGTTCTTGATCTTCATCAGGAAAGAAAACAAACAAGCTATTAGTGTCCAATAGCTTGCGGCTCAACTCACGTTATTTGCACACAGTATGTGGTATCAAAATTATCAAACTGTCCAAACATTCTTACCCATGATCTGCAAATTGGTATGGTCTTGGACAAACAGAAATCTTCTGCTCTAAAGGTATAAAGGTGCAATGCTTTTCTTAACTTCGTGCGCTATACTCTCCACGTCCCGTTGCCTCAATAAGACCAAGTAGTGCGACGTCAGAGGCTGACACTGAAGGTTAATAAGCGGCCAGTGTGCGTCCCCAAAATACATCCCGTTAGGCCAAAACATGGAGTAGTTATTATGAGGTTTTTATTCGATTCGGCGCTTTTAAGGTACGCTCGAAGTAAGATTGGATTGTAAATGAAGAGAATTTAAATAAGCGTATGATTTTATTTGGGTGCTTAATCTTTTGCTTACATTTTGGGGCACTCAGTGAATACCTTGAATATTATTATGCTACGCCACTGAGTGCACTACATCCACGCTGCCAAACTCAAATGGTCCCTGTGGCTACGTGACTAAAGATCAAGAAAAATTATTTTCCTGCATTCATTAATATTGCAAAGAAATCTACTTTGTGGCAAGATTCCTGTTTGCGCTAAGGCCAACACATCATACATAGGCATATGAAGACCTGGAGTCAGGGAAGTAATGTGGAGGCATGAATCTAATAGTGCACTTCTGTGCAAATTACTTTGCACCCCATATCAAAAGGACATGCACCACCACAAGCAAATAGATCCCTAATTGAAAAACATTATTCATGGTTATTCAATCCACAAACAAATAAGAAAACTTATATGCAAAAATTATCTGAGGGCCTGGAGAAGTAAATTCTTCTTTCATTTCAAATTTGTGTCAGCTGACTTCCCCTGATTTTTCATCTAATTATAAATCTATCTATATCGGTGTTTTTTAAATGGCTGTAGCTTGTGACTCACAGGCTTAGAAGCTTTGGACAATGTCTTGCATATTCAAAACATTGAAAGGCAGACAGAAAGGACGGATAGATGGAACTGATGAATGGATATACAAGACAGTTAAACAATGACAAAAATGGAAAGGGAAACTGGAAGAATTAAAGACAGAGAGATGCTGCACAGCAACCTGTTCACTTACAAAGACCCAAACTAATAAGTTCACTCACCCACAGCTGGTGTGTATGGCGTAAATCTGATTTTTGTGGGAATACTGTCAGGAAAGGTCTGGGCTTCTCTCACCACCTGACCTGTTTCTGCATTCAGGAAAGTGTAGGTCCCCCATGTCACAATCAGCACCAAGGAGTATCCCGGACCTCCAGTTACAAACTGGCCTTCGTCATCGGTAAAAGAAAAAGCCCACAGCTTGGCTCCTGGTGGAATGACAAATGATAATATTCTTGCATAATTTATGAGACTGAGAATAATGTTAGACTATTCATGTATAAATACTCACAGCAAGATTGAGGTATGCTAATTTCTAGGGGTATGCCATGTACATCTCAGAGTGTACAAACAGAGCAAACAATATCACAACCTGAGTTCTTAACTGATCTGACTTTGCTTGACTAAGACCAGGCAAGTGGCTGTCATTTGGATGAGTGAGGATTTCCTAGTGGTGTCAGAGGTATGATGAAACAAACAGGCTAAGAACCCCTGAATTATGATCTGTCTGATCTTATAGTTCCATTTACTATGTCTCCACTTTTAATTAATTAGAGCATAACAGACATTATCAAATGAAACGACAATATCCATTAGATTGAGTTATTTTGAACTTTTGGGGGGGAAAGCTTAATTTAGCTCACCTGCAGAAAACTGTTACAGCCATTGAAAGGACAAGTCATGATGACAAAATTTAGAGAAACCAACCATCTTTACGTGCATATTTTTTGTTTCTGTACAGTCTGTTCTGTCATATGCAAACAAAATTTCCCTGTGTAGATTGATGGAAAGGTAGGGAGTGCAGATGAGGCGGGCTGATTTCTCCATGTGTCTGAGAACTTCTGTAGGCGATCCCATGCAGGCTAAATAAGGTCAAGTTTTTGGCGATGTGAAAAAAATGGAGCCGGCTCTCTTGACTCGACAATTTGCTAATCCTTCAAACAGCTAATATCACAACAAGGGCATCACCTGCTCAAGGGCTATTAGTTTGTTGATATAACTAGCTCCTTCCATTGTTTCATGTTCAGCACAGCAAAGGACGCCACTGTAGGCAATGGTTTTCATTGAATATCTGGCCCTGGCCCACCAATACTCGCAAATGAAATCATTAACTAATATTAATACATACCGGTCTGTATATCATATGCACAGAGTTTTTTATATACGTTGGCAATGACAATAGAATCATCTTTTGCAAGCCTCAGAGTGTTTGCATTTCCATCCATTCCAATGACTTTACGGATGACCTTTCCTGCAGCAATATCATAGACCTTCAATTCACCAGTTGCTTGACCTACAAGAAGAGAATATATTTATCCAGAATCTGTGATGACTCTTCATTTCATCTGTTATACAATAACGAAAATATCACTGATCCCAATATAACCTGTCATGAAACTCAAATGATGTCTTAGTAAATCCCGCTTTGCCTTTTTGAAAAGACTCATCCATCTCAGTTTAATAAATATGAATGAAAACAAACATTCATGCAATGAGTAAGGATTTTGTCTTGATCCAGGCGGTGCTAGCATGCAAGATGGTTTTTCTCCAATTTGGGTTTGATGTGGTGGTTCAATACCCAAGATTCTGCCATCATTTTGCTGAATATAGTTAACTAGTTGACAACCCATTGTTAGTATTATGAAGGCTGAGCATGAAGTGTGAAGACATAGTATAATGAAAATGAAGTCTTATCCTTTACTGTAATAATGTACATCAAAATATTTCATTATGAAGCCTATACACTTTTAATAAGCCAGTCCATCTACCTTTCTTCACTCCTCTTGCCCTCATCCACTCCCCTTCTCAAAATACAATAATCAACAACAAAATTGGACCACGACATAACTGTCACATTATTACAGGCCTAATCTTTGACTCAACTAATTAAAATACTTTGCACACATGGGTTCAACCAGGATGTGGGAAGTTCATAGATCAGATGCTTAAAACACTAACTCTCAGTAATAGACAAAACAAAAATTGTTTAATATTTGATGTGTATATTAGTTAAAATTAAAAGCGACCATGACCATCAAACAGCAGCAATATACCATTGTGTCTATTTTCACCTTTCATTATTGCACAGTTATTGCACAATTAACAATAACAGTTTCCCATGTTCCCAAATCTGACAGTGCTACATAAGAGATTCTAAGCTTTAGCATACAGAGGTGGGTAGAGAAGGAGGGCAGAAGAGGGTCTGGCAAAGAGATGAATCACTCACATGTCAGAGAAATAGTTCCACTCTTGTTCAGCACAAGAGCTGAAAGAGTTTCCTTGTGATCAGCAATTGAGTGAACAAGCTGTCCTCTGCTGGGTTCTAAAATGGGACGATCTGGCTCAAGGTACATAAATCCTGGTTCTTTACAATGAGTCAGGAGCTGATGGACCTCAGGTAGGCTCAAGATCTACAGAGAGGTAAAAACAAAACAATATCATTTTCAGGGGTCTTCACAAGTACTGTCCTTGTTATCTGTTGATGAGCTGGTGAGGTGAGGCTGAAGGCGAGAGGAAGCAGGGGAAAGGTCATAAGGACAACAAAAGAATTCATTGATCTGTGGTGATTAAGCATAGAAAAAAATAATTATGAAGAGATCATTTTCATATATTTTGTGTACATGTCATGAAGTAAATGGGAACAATAACATTGAATGAACGCAGCCTCAAGCAAATCCTTCACTTTCATATAACATTTGGTTGACAAACCTTCTTGTTTCTGATTCTGCCAAGCATCTGAGATGGGAAAGTTCGAAGGTCATACAGCAGGGCATTCTGGGATAGACACATTGCCTCACTAACACTCTGAAGTGCCTGGTCTTCAGGGAAAGCATTTCTTGCCTCATGAAAGTCATCTAACACAGCCCTGAGAATTGGCATTGGGTAAAGTTACATCACAGCCTTTGATACATGTAGATAACAAACTTGGAGAACAAGGTAATGGAAGATCCTCAGAGGAAGAAGCAGAAAAGTAAGATTTTGTACAGAAGAACAAGATTTTATTGAAAATTCTTAATAAAAACTATATAGTCACACTATACCCATTTAGATAATGCTTTTGAAATCAGATTCTCCTTTAACTGAATTTTATGTCTTACTATTATGCATTCATGAGCAGTTTCAAATTCAAATTTCACACGTTTGCAGTTGCAGTGTTTTGAATGTTATCAGCTGCTGCAGACAGTTTAAAGTTTTTTCCTCCTTTTACAGACATTGATTTCTCAATGACAATGAAAGACAGTGCTGCAACTTCATATTGTCATTGATTGAATGCTTTCAGAATTTTGGTTTGGCCTGTATTATGTAACTCCATTTAACTGTTCTTTCACGTGATAACTAAATGCCCATGAAAGAGATGGCTATTCCATACCATGCAATATTAGTGTAACCAGGTGGCATTATATAGTATTCTTTTTCTTATATTTAAGGGGGAGGAATGTGAGCTCAGTCTGATAATTTTTCAGATGCTACATACTATTTTAGGGAAGTGTGTCATCAGGAATTTTTACCAAACTACTGTTGCGGATCAATTTTGAGGAGAAGGGCCGGCAAAACCTACAGTAGAAAATTTCTATCCCTGTCACGGATTGAACCAGGGTCTCTTAGTTGCAAGTCTGAACGTGTTACCACTACACTACAGGGACGCTAACTTCACAGCAATTTAATCCTTAAATACCTACCGACCTGAATCGGTCCCTACTTCCACGTGCGAGCCTAGTTTTCACCCGTGACCCTAACACACTTCCCCACTGCTCACACTCCCCCCTGCTTATCCATGTCATGTCCTCATGACAACTTACAGCTCTCAATGAGTATGAGGTCATTCTTATATGATATCTCTACTCCATCGGCATACTGTCCACAATGAACTTGAGGCCATTCTTATATGGTTATCTCAGTTCTCAGAATACTACCTCCCACTTTGTCTTATGTCTCTGCCTATGGGTTATAGAACCCTCTACTCTCATTACTGCATCCCCAAAGTTCCAATGAGACATCCTGCCGACAATGCCAAATGTAACCGAGTGGAATGGCCTATTGAATATAGTATTCATTATTCTTACGTGGGATGAATGTTCTTGGTGAGCTGCCCGATAGCCCTGTCCCAGTCAGAGATGAAAAACCTGTGGCGAAGCCTGAACCTTCTAATATTGGTCACCTTGTAAGAATTGCTCATACCCTCACAGTTCCTGCCCAGACAGTCCTTACCACCCTGATGTTTGGTTGTAATTCTTGTCATGAAGGCCCTGTGCTCATAAAACCCCTTCCTGATTCCCCCCATCCTGGACTCCTAGTACTCCCTTCCCTATCCATGGTCAAGAAAGGACAGTGACATGTCATCCTTATCAACTTTGGGACAGACTCCATCGACCTAAAGAGGACGACAACAGTTGCAACTCTTAGCAACACTGACATGGTGCCCCCTACAATATCTTTTGATGCAACCAGCTGCGGGGCACAAATATCTGTGCACTTTCCCAAACTCCCTGACCCTACCCCACTCATATAACAGACCACCCTACCCCATGCCCTGCTCCTGATGGTGAGGACCAAGCCATGATCCCCGAGGACCTCCCATATTCCCAAAGGAAGTCCCTATTGTCTCTTCTCCGTCAATATCCGGATGTCTTCCCCTGGACTGACCTTGACCTGGCCTATACGGAGAGGGTTAAACATTGCATACCAGTCCAATCAGATGTCCCCACAGCCCAGCCTTATAGATGTCTTCCACCCAGCCAGTTTGAGGCAGTCAAGGCCTACATTCAAGATTTGGCAGATAGAGGGATCATTAGACCCTGTTCAAGTCCATACGCAGCACCCATTGTGATTGTCCAAAAGAAGAATGGTGAGATCTGGTTCTGTCTGCTGTGATTATCGGAAACTTAATGAGGTTACCAGGAAAGATGCTTACCCCCTCCCTCAAACAGATGAGTCACTTGATGCTCTTGGTGGTGCACGTTTTGGATCTAGCAATTGGATACCAAGTAGCGATGCACCCAGATGACAACGAGAAGACAGCGTTATCTACCCCTTTCAGCTTGTGGGAATGGACCAGGATGCCATTCGGATTGACTCATGCACCAGCTACCATCCAGAGCTTGATGCAATCCACCATGAACGACATGGTTTTCTGCATCCTCCTGGTCTATCTTGATGATCTACTGGTTTATGCCGCCAACTTTGAGGACCACCTGAGAAGAGTGGAAGAGGTGTTTGTTAGGCTGCGTGAGATTGGCATCAAGCTCAACCACTAGAAATGTCGATATGCCGCCTCTTCTGTGCATTACTTGGGTCACATAGTCTCTGCAGAGGGAATCTCGACCGATCCAGACAAGGTGACAGCGGTGAATGACTGGCCCTTACCAAAGACGACTAGGCAACTACGAGCATTTTTAGGTCTGGCAAGCTATTACCGGCGATTCATCAAGGGATTTTCCTCGATTGCCAGGCCCTTGAATGAAATCATCAGCAAAGTAAATGCAGACCATGGAAATGATACAGGAAAGGGAACGCACAAGTCCATATCGAAGTACTGGACCCCCGAGTGTCAACTGATTTTTAATCAGTTACAATCTGCATTGATTTCAGCACCCCTTCTTGGATATGCGGATTTATCCCTGCCTTTCATCCTGGAAGTGGATGCAAGTCATGATGGTCTCAGAGCTATCCTGTCTCAGCAGCAAAAAGATGGAAGGAGCTTGAGACCTAATGAGAGGAGTATGTCCAACTACAGTTCCTTCTAGCTGGAGCTCCTTGCACTGAAGTGGGCAGTGGCAGACAAGTTTTGAGGTTATCTGCTAGGCAACTCCTTCACCATCTTGACGGACAACAATCCACTGAGCCACCTTCAGACTGCCAAGTTGGGAGCAATAGAACACAGATGGGCAGCAGAGCTTGCACTGTTTAATTTCAATATCAAGTACAAGCCAGGAAAGTAGAACACAGCAGCTGTTGCTTTCTGCCGCAACCTCGTTTCACTTCATGAGGGCCCAGATGATTGTGAGGAACTAGTAGCCTGCTGTGGCATTCAAGTCCCATCCTGTTTACCTCCAGAGCTCAGTACTTCAGTGCTATCACCATCCCTAGCCCCTCTGCCTCAGGCCCAGTATCCCTTAGTCGTTCCGAGGTGGCCAAAGCTCAAGAAGCTGATCATGACATATACACCATCATGTCCCATCTCCGCACTTCCACCCGTCCCAACAAGAAAGCCCGAGCCACCCTTTCCCCATCATTCCTTCTCCTACTCCGGCATTGGAATCGATTATTCTTTATGGATGGCTGCCTGATGAGGAATTTTTCAGACGCTACTGAATCCTGGAAACAGATGGTCCTTCCTGGAAAACTTCAGTGAGATGTCTTCCATTATGCATATGACCAGCATGGCCATCAAGATTCAACTAGGTCGCTGGAAATTCTTCGCCAACAGTGTTATTGGCCCAGGATGGTTTCCAACATCAAAGAGTGGTGTACCCAATGTGACAGATGTCAGAAGGCTAAGTCTCCAGGTATCACCATTTACCAGCCTGCAGGTCATATCCTTGCGGCAGCACCACTAGAGACAGTCTCAGCGGACTTTACTACACTGGAGGTTGCAACAAATAGTTATGAAAACGTTCTGGTCCTCACTGATATCTTCACCAAGTGGACAGTGGCAGTTCCAACTCGGGATCTGACAGCCAGGACTGTACCCACATGCTGATTGAAAAATGGATTGTGCACTATGGAGTTCCCTGTCGCCTGCACTCAGACAGTGGCAAGTCATTCCAGGCAGAGGTGATCCACGAGCTCTGCAGACATCATGGAATTTTAAAGACCAACACCTCACCTTATCATCCTCAGGGTAATGGACGGGCGGAGAGGTTTGATAATACATTACACCAGCTTCTTCGCACGTTATCGACTGAGCAGAGGCGGAGATGTCCTCAGTATTTGCAGGAGCTGGTGTTTGTATATAATATCACCCCTCATGCCTCAACTGATCGATCCCCATACAAACTCCTGTTTGGGAGAGAGCCTCGCCTGCCCATACATGTCTATCTGGGTCACACCCCCGCAACTGAAATTTATCTTGAGGGTGAAGATTACCTCCAACAACATCTCCAAAGGCTTACGGAGATGCACTCTTTTCGCATGGAGCAGCTGGCCCACCAGTGGGAGAGGGATACCAAGGGTCCCACTGTCCACCTGAAAGTTGGAGACCTTGTTCTTCTCATAGACCTCCCACCCAGCCGAAATAAGATCCAGGATCGTTATATACGGATTGCATCTATGAGGTGATCCGGCTGCCTGCTGAAACTGGAGGCCCATTTACTATCAGACCTCAGGAGAAGAGAAAAGAGTCACAGGTATGGAGTTGAGGCCATCCTGGGCCCTCACTGGGCAACCTGTCACTTAACCNTGCTGCCTGCACTGAACCAACACCTTCAGGCTCAGGTGAAGACATTTCCGCGGCAGCTTTGCCTCAGAAGCATGGCTGACACCAGCCCTGAGGTGCCTGAACGTGTTATGCCTGTCCCAACACTGCGCTGGTCCACAAGAACCAGATGGCCCCCTGTAGAACTGTGTTTAGAAAGGACCATGCCTAGTATGGACTGCGCTTAATAAATAAGGGCCTGTGCCTGATATTAGACAAAATTTTTTTTTTATTGCCAGCTCTTACCTGGAGTGAGTTTTAAATTATGCAGTGAGTGACAACCAGTTCTTACAAAGAAATAAGTTGCAAGTGACCTTGGACTCAAAGAGTCGTTAGTTAAATCATGATAATTCGTGCATTATGTTAATAGCCAGTTAAGCTGTACAGGCCATAGTTAAGTTAAAGTGGATGCCACCCTTTCACAAAGTTGACTTTAAAATTATGAGTACCAATAGTTTGTGATCATCGAGAACTGAGAACAGATTACTTAAGACTTTCATCCCAGTGTCATGACTGTGTTAGCCCAGCCACCAGAAGCCAAGTCTTCCCCTGATGGACTCGTGCATTTTTGTGAATTTGATATGTGTAGGCTATTTATTGCTTTGCCATTGTGTGTACATATGGGAAGCCTAACAGCCTTGTTTGTTTCACTTGTCGTAAGACATTTGGTTATTGCAATGTAATTGTTCAATAATTGTAAAGCTCATTTTTCATCCCAGCATTGACATGTGCCATCCTGTTCAATGTGTAACTACAGTGCAGGATATAGTTGCTCATAACTAAGGTATTAATTGCAAAAGACAATAGTAGGGCGAATTGTGAGGTGGGCTTGCAGGTTCCTGCACTGGTGATGAAAAGTCATGTAAACTTCCTCCCCCCCCTCCTTTTTTATCGCCGTCCATCCATAGTCTTAATGGCTTGCATCCACTCTTGATATTAATGCTGGTTTAACTTCACTTCTGGGTTATCATTATATAATTTATCTCGCTCTGGTTTATAAAGTTTCACCAACTTAAAACATAAATTCCCATACTTAACACCCGCAGTGGTGTATAAAACCGCTTTTTATGTGCTAGTACACGACCCCTCTTCCTGAGTATTGTTATCTCTGCCTCTGTGTGTGCCTGTCTCTACTGATCCCTGGTTGACCTATGGCATTGTTGGAATAGTAATTAGCTAGACTAGATGCATGTGAGAGCGCATGATCAGACTAGAGGGTATCTGTTACCTTGACTCGCGCCCGTAAATGCTGGTACATGTCATGATGACTGCAAGTATGAATACATGTTTGTTTTAATCATTTCTAGTTGTGCGTTTGTAATTTCTTATTACATTATGAAATTGTTGAAAAATTGTTTGGTATGCATGAAGTTACATTTGGAAATATGTTGTTTTGCTGTGGTTGTGGGTTGCAAGAATGAGACAGGGTTTAGATTTTATTAAAGTTGCATAAGAGGTCTGCTGAGGGGTGGAGAGTTTCAGGGGTACCAGAGTGGACAGACATGCTCATTCATACCCCGGGCGTCATTGAAGAAAGCAATTTGATGAGTAATCTGTTCCGGAGCCAGTGTACAAGTTAAGCAAATTACCAGTCTGTTTTGTGAATGTGAGAAATTTTAGACTTATCCAGGCCTTTAATGGGTGAGTTGGGTTTTGACTACACACATGCTAATGCTTTATTATATGTTTTATTCATCATTTTCATTTATTTTTGCAACTTTTCTTCATGCTTTGCTTTTGTTTTCCATGTTGTTTTTGGGCTTATTCTTTATTTGCTATATTTTTGTTCTTATCTGCCAACTGTATTTCATTTGTGTGACCAAATTTTGCAAGTTTTAAAGCCCTTTACTAATATCATGTACTTGGGAAAAAGACCCACTTGTATCAATTGATGGGATAGGAAGCAAGTGAAGATTATTTCATAAGCTTAGGTTTCAAAGGAACTTTGAGGGATTCTTGAGAGTAACTTCCACTCATTATCTAAGACAGCTTTCAAGAGCTTTTAAGCAATCTTAGTCCTTATGAGGACAGGAACTTAAGACAGAAAGAGGTGACTTCACATTATAGTATACTTATTATGTTATCGGGTATTCTAAGTTATTGTGCGTGTATTATGGATGCGCTTCTGTTAACACGTTTTCATTTATAGAAAGGTGAGGTTGTAAAACTTTGTTAGCTTTTTATGCATTATCTTGCGCTACCATTTCGGCACTCGCACTTCTGTTAGGAATGTTGAGCTTGACGGTCAGTCAGTTGTTTTCCTAGCTTCAGTAGCCCAGTAGTAGCTTACAGGAATGCACGATTTTCGCGCCTCTGGAAGTCCCAACTCTGCTCTTAGGTCACAGCTATTGTTTACATGATGTGCACACATGCCTGGGCGGAGTCTGTTGTACCAGCACGCCTGTCACTGGCTGTCCCACTTCAGAGGTTAGTGTCCCCAACCCCTGAGCTTCTGCATATTAATTAGCCTACGTTCTTGAGATGACCATCTCATGGCGGGGGTATGACGTAAAGGAGGGTAACTGAAGGCCAGAGCCTCTAAGTTTGTAATGATATGATATGATTGCGTGCATCTGGCGTCTGCTTGTAACAGTAACTTGTAAACTGGTGTGCGATCACTCCTCTCTCAAAGTGGCCAAATTCAGTGACATTGACATTCATTTTCTACAAGATGCACTTAGAGAGAGTGTAATTAAAACTACCATTTTTGCTAGTCACCTGCCTACAGACATCAGCTTACAGACTCCCACCCCCCCTTTCTGTCACATATAGGTACCTGGAGCAAATTCTGATATCAGTATAATTTGGGTATTACTACTGTAATGTCTCAAAAGTTGACACTGGCTTTATATTCATGTATGTAACTGGTGTTGATGTTTTATTAATGCTGCCTTAGAACCTGTCCTTCTATGTTATTTTATGATGCTCTTCGTCTTATGCACGCCACTTGTTCCCATGCACAATGATGAAAGTACTGAAAGACACTGAGCTGTTTATTAAGATTCTAACCATGATCTTGATGAAGTTCGCCTTAATGCCCTTCTGTCCATCTCTGTGAGAGGACAGTAGTAATGATGCTCAGATCGCCTTTTTGGTGCCCATGTCTGAGCCAGCTCCAGGATGTGTGGTCATATGATCTTGTCTTGACCATGACAGCCCATACGGGCTATACTAATTATGCTGGCATACACTCTTGCATGATGACCCAATTATCATATGCCTTGACACTGTTATAGATCTGATTGGCCAGTGCACTAGTTGAGCTGACAGTAGCGTAAATTGAAAGAATATGGAAGTCCTGAAAGTGCACTAGGACAAGGCACCACTTAAAGACTTTATTTACCTATCATTCACTTTCTCAAGTTATCAATTATTGGTCCAATGTATTGCTTATGTTCATTGCTTTGCACCAGTTATGCTTCCGGTACATTAATCCTTTTGCTATTTTGCATTCACCCTTTTGTATTCACATTAACCTCCTGTTTGTCTCTATGTTCTGTTTCCATCTGTCAATCATTACTTTTATGCTTGATTCATTTTCTGCCTTTTACATTGAAACTAATCACTTCACGTTGTATTATATAATATTCATCTTGTCAGGAGAAACGAGAATGTCTAATCAAGGGGAGATAATCGATAATACTAGAAGGTTCCTCCTTGAGTTGTTATTTCAGTATTTCAGAGGGTGTGTTATGTCCCTTGAATAGTGAGAAGCTATTGCTCTCTTAGCTGAGCGAGTGATTACCTCCTTTGGATTGTCAGGACTTTGCGGAAGCATAGTTTGAGATGGGTCTAGAAATATCTGAAATCTCTGCATTGTATTGTAAGCAGTTTGCAATCATCCTATTCTTCTTAATGGGAAACTTGGGTATAGTGATGATTGTGAAATACTGTGTTGGATTTTGAAGGGTTGCAGATAGAAAGATATCTGAATCAGTGGAGTCTGCATCAGTTCTGATAGATCCTATCCCCTGTTATCACCCATTCTCCATTGCTATTGTCACATTGCTTATCATCATCATCAATGTACATTGCAATTATGCTCTTTTTCTTATCAATTTTCTCTGTATTCTATATCTCCTAAATTGACTGTTATACGGTAATATGCTATTTTATCATATACAGTACTATGATTTCCATGTCAATAACCTGTTCTTTTATTTCTATTCCTCCTTAGTCACCTGTGCCTCTGGTTGGGTTTTTTCTCTTTTTTTTTCTTTTGGTTTTTATTTTGGTAGACTAATGTAAAGAAAAATAGTTGTCATTTAAGCTTACTACTGGGTATCGCCCTACGTACTTTGTATGTGAGAGTGTCATCTTGTGGTCGACTAAGAGTAGTCACTCTTTCGCTCCCTCTCCCTAACTCACCGTCCATCTGACATTAGGATATTGTTTTATTGCTATTGTTGCAGCCTTGAGCCTTCAGCTCATAGAGAGCAATGTCTGGCTGCTGACCTTCATTCTCTGATCACTAGATATGAATTAAAAAGAAAGAGTTTCTAAGAACCATGTTCAGTGAATGCAAGAAGTAAACATAAAGTTTTCTCATGAAGAACACCACCTTAGGACAAGCTACTACAAGGTAAACAAGATAAATACATGCAGCAAGGAAAGGTCACATAAAAACTCCTAGAAGTATTAACCAAATGTGCAGCCATTTCTAGAGAGACCATCACTCCTTTGTGTGTGCATCTACAGCTATAGCAGACTTTGTTGCATCAGCCCATTATGAACAAAATTTCTACAGAGCTGAAGGGTCTGAGAATGTTTTGAAAGATAATGTGGTTTTGCTCCTGGTCCCTGATAACAAACCTTCTTGACACCTTAGAAGTTTACCAAGAACTTTTGCTATGTACATCTCTAGTGTGGAGAGATAGATGGTGGGTGGTTGTTTGGAGACATTTCAATGCTTAGCAGAGCTGGGCAGGGAAGAGCAGAGCAAAGCAGAAGACATGAATCAAGGAAACTGTCAAAGTAGAGAGTCCATAAATACCACTCTTCTGGACCCTCGATAGGTGAGGAATCTTTGAGCCGTGAGAGGACCAGACTGTCACAAATAATAACACCTGATAATATTGTAGTAGGGAGGGGAGGAGAGAGGGGCCTTTATCACTACTTTTTCTGAGATTCTAGACAAATATTTATGTTCCCACATACGTATATGTGTCCCACAAAAGGGTGTCTGGATGTGTTTTAGACAGCACAAATTACCTCAGCCCACAGGCTTCAAGTTTGGCCATGAGGAAATCATAATTGAGCAGGCACTTAGATTTAACTTTATCCAACTTTTCAGCTTTTATCCAGTGGTGTGGTTCATTGCTGAGTCTCCGTATATTCAAGCTGTCCCCAAATCTGAGGGGCTGCGGAGCAACATGTCTGTCTGCTGACACTTCCTGGCCATCTTTTTCAAGGTAGGGCTTAACATTTCCTGTGAAAAATGAAAATGGACAAAATGACACCATGCTCTGAATGGAAAATATTCTGCATATGGCAATGAATAAAAGCAATTTAATGTTTTGCTAACTACTCATTCAAGCTTTTAAAATCACTCTACTTGAGTTAAAGAGAACAGAATATAATGGTCTCGCATTTGATCTGACAGTAAGTCTGCTTTCTTTTGTTCAGGACTGAGACAGAGAACTTAGGAATTTATCCAACTCATCATGGATGGAAATTAAATAAAGATCAGTGCTTTGCTACCATATGTTATACTAATAAGCTTGTCACAAAGCAACATAGGCCCATTATGAGATTACTCACTAATGCAGAACTGGTGATTATAATCTAGACATTACCACTATATACGCGGCAAAAAAAAGGTATGCAACAATTGAAAATGCCCCACAGTTCAATCTGCCTTTTCGAAATCATAATTCATTATGTATCCAACTCCTTGTTAAGGTCTCTAGATATATATTACATACAAGCATGGTAACAAAACGATGCTTTTTCTTCGCAAAATTGACTTAGTGGCACCGTAGATAATTTATAGAGAGAAAAAGTATTAAGGGGGATCGAGGGTGAAATTTTCAATTTCGTTTTTTCTTAACCTAGGGGGCTGAAACTTTACAGTAAGGTCAGTTATGACTAAACATAAAGTTTTCTTTTTTTTTTTAAACTTGTTGCCATGGTAATGGCGGCCATATTGAATTTATACAAGCCGCAGGAAATTCTCAAAATTTCTAAAATTGTTGCTTTTAGGTGCCCTATTTCAAACTTTACCATTAGTTGTGTATATTTCACAGGTACCTGGCTAGTTTATTTACTCCAGAAAGTGAAATTATCTGATCTGCAGGCCTTGAAAGATAATAACGATTTTTTTTTCAAAATTAAGGAAATTAAGGATATTGCCTTAAAATTTTTTTCTCTCAGATCTGACACAAAATATATGTATTTTCACTAGCCAGGTACCTGTAATACACATATATCTACTTGCATTTCAAATTTCATGAGCATAAGACCATTAGTTGCTGAGATTTTGAGATTCTTGTGAATCAAACTAGACAAAAAAAAATAATTGAGAAAACTAACGTCAAAATCGACCAAATCTTGTCATATTCAGGTTAAGGAGCAATTTACACCTTCTTAGAGATGTTTTTTGCATACTTTACCTATATCAGGATTTTCTAGGGATGTTATAATGTTAAAATTTGATGAAAACAAAAAATCGAAAATTTCAGGCAAAATTGATCAAATTCTCATCCGCGATCCCCCTTAATAAACGGAAAATTATTTTTGATGTGTGTGTCCTACTTTAAAATAAGAAATTTAACAGTGTTTACCCAATTGATAAATTTCATGTGCAAATAGTGAAAACAGAAAAAAGTGCTGCTATTGGCTAATTTGGCCTCCATTCTTAGGCCTAATTCCTTTTCTGCAGCATGTCTCACTTTAACACTATTCGGCGAATATAAGGGCTCTCATCAATTACAAACTAGGTTTCACTAAAGAAATTCCATTTTGAATTATGCCTCACATGACTATGGCAGATCGCTACATGGCTTTAGGGTATTTGCAAGCTGGCATGTCAATGGCCAAGGTTGAAAGAATAATAAAGGCAAACAGGAGTACTATACAGGGATACTGTGGCACCAATTTCATCCATCTGGCACAGCGCTGACCGTCCCAGAGAGGGTAAATCAAGGGCAACAACTACCATTCATGACCAGTATATCCTGTGCATTCATGAAAGAAATCCACGACAAAATTTAATGTTCTCATCAATTCCATGGGCCATAAGTGCCAGGCAGTGATTGAGGCAGCTGGCAGGTACAACCTGTACTAGACCCAAAACTGGAAGTACCTTCTTGAAAGTTTCCTTGCAGACAATTGAAAAATTTGAATGGTCCAAATTTGAGACATCAGTGTGCAAGAGACAGGTCTATTTGTCAATTTCCTCATTTTACGTATCAAAGAAACAAATATAATTGCAATAAACTTTATGTGGTGTAACTTTTTTGACTGAGTATATTAAACCAGTGACTGCCCACTAAGTAAGTTTTGATGAAACTATGAACTTTGGCACCAATCATACTTTTGATGGCAGCCCTAGCTTCCAATCCAGCTACTGTTCTCATGAACTTAGAAGGGCTGTAAAGTGCTTACATAACTGTTAGAATGAAGAAATGAAGTAAATGCATATCTATGTGTGTTTTTTACATTATGTGCTTGGATGGTCGTGAATTTAAAATGTGCTGCACACATTTCTGTAAATCTGGAGTTTTCCTGCATTCATGGATTAGTCAGCCTCATCCAAATCATTAGTACTGGACAACACTAATACTTTACTGTTCATATGATGTAACTGTGTTAACTAATATTACAATGAAGGTGTGTAACATTGTGCTTTAAGATTCATATCTTCTTAAAATGAAATTTGAAACAGTCTTCACAAAAGATTGTGGTGTGGGATTAAAGTTTAAAGCAAGGCTTACAACAAAGTACAAATGCCAAAGCCAACTAAGGGTTATTCACACTCAAATAACATTTTTAACACTAGTCCACATTTCTTTTAGTATCTTGATCAATCCTTGTTTCTGAAACATGATTATTCAGCCGTCAAATTTTCAGTATTCATATTCACAATGCTACATTTTCCCATCAAATTCTTGAATTTCGTTTTTTACTACAGCTGGGCAAGGTCCAAGGATGGAAAGCTGTACAGCTTTTCACAAGACTCAGAAAGATATCAATTTACACCAAGGCCCTCCAGATAATAACAAAACTGTCCTGGTAAAGCATCAAATTTGACTGGCACAAGAAACATCACTATGCAACACCACAGTGATTTTCTGGCAAGCAGTGAAAGATGAAGATATCCAGGTCTGAGAGACACTGTTCATGAGGCTAAACTATTCTTCCTTTATTTGGGCAGACTTTAAGATAAAACATGAACATATCTCACTGCCCAAGGGTAATGTTGTGTAAACAGTGAAAGTACTATGGAACTTTCCAAATTTGAATCTCCCATGGTGCCGGACAGTGAATGCTAGTGATCAAGAAATTAGACATCGTGTGAATCATTGTGTAGAAAGAAAACCAAAACAAAAAAGAAACAACAACAAAAAAAAAACCCTATAAGTTTAAGACTTTAGAAGTGTTATATGTTTGGGTTCTTTAGACACAAGAGACAACATGAGACAAATATAGAGCGACAGAATGATGACATAACTCAATGTCTGCCAATCAGAGAGAGCGTCTTTACTAAACCTCTTGTTCTGAAGAGTTACAACATGGTATCGACATATTATGCAACATCAATATTCAATATGTAACATCTCCCTTCTTCTAAAAAAGAAAAAGGAAATAATCTTTTGTGAAATTATCCTCACATTATTGTTTACATTAAAATTATCCTTACATTTATCATTCACATCTTCCTTCCTTTCAGAAGAATTTATCCTCTGATCCTCTGATCTACAAGATTAATTAATGAGTTGTTATACATGTATTACCCCTTCGTCAAGAGTTTAAGTGATGAATCAAAAATAAAACCATTAGTTTTGTTAACAAACACTTAAATTCACCTAAAGTGCACAATACCACTGTAACTAATACTAATAGTAATAGGAAAAACCATCTGTAAGCTTAACACATGATTAACACTGTTTTGAGCGCTCAATTAAATATTAAAATGAGTATTCCACTTTTCAAATGACTTGATTTTGTGTGAAAATTCTTTTCCGAGGTAAGGATGACCCAAATATCTCTGATCTAAAATAAAGCTTTAGAAATTCACTGAACTTATATCAAGGAGTTCAAATGTCATAAGTTTTCACTTTGCAAGTTAGTTCATGTTCAGATTCAGATGACTGTCTTCACACTGGAATAAAACTTGATGTCACTGAAATTTCACTTCTTAATGTCATACTGTGTCGAAGTTTGTCACTTGAAACTTACTGTGCTTGTGAACAGTTAAGTTTTTACAAAGTCATTGAATCTAGCTGGAGTTTTGATGGTTCTCCCAAAGTGTAAGGTTCTGGGAGCAGGTAATGTTTCTGGTTAGCAGGCAGATCAGGTGGACCATCACTGGTGATAGGAGGCCCGATGTTGTTGTATTGGGGACGCTCTTCGCTGTCAGAAAAAGTCTCATATGAATCAATGAAATCACTAGGTTTGTGCTTGTAGAAATGGTTTGAGAATGTCTCGATGATTTCGACGATATATACCCTCTGCAGACTTCACTACGAAGGATCGAGGCTGGGATGACTTTCTTATTACTGTTGCAGGCTTCCACTGTTTGTCTTCTGGATTCCACATGAAGACATCATCACCTGACTGCAGTGACAGCAGATCTTGGGAACCACGATTGTAGTATTTCTGCTGATCACACTGTGATTGCCGCATAGTGTTTTTCACAGTGCGGTGATTGAGTTTCTTAGGTTCAGTTGTTTGTTCACCATAGGGAGTCTGGTACTGAGTTTTCTCCCCATGAGCAATTCAGCTGGTGATGTGAGATTTTTCACTGGTGAAGCTCTGAAGTTAAGCAGTGCGAGATAAGGGTCAGAGGTTTCAGACTTTTTGATGAAGTTTTTAACAGTCTGAACCATCCTTTCAGCGAGCCCATTACTTTGTGGATATCTTGGACTTGAGGTTATGTGTTCAGTTTCCCAGCTGGTGGTGAATGTTTTGAACTCATGAATAGCATAATTTGGACCATTGTCAGTTATCAGAGTTTGGGGAATGCCATGACGATTGAAAATTGACTTGAAATGGGTAATCAATGTTGAACTTCTGGTGTCATTAAGCAGTGCAATTTCCACATATTGTGAATAATAGTCAACAATCAGAAGATAGTTCTTTCCATTGAGTGTGAAAATGTCTGCTGCGACTTTTACCCATGGAATTGATGGAATGTCATGACTTTTGAGTGGTTTTTTCTTTTGGCGACTAGAATGAGTCAGACATGTACCACAGCAAGAAACGAGGTCGTTGATTTCTGATGACATGTGTGGCCAATACATCACTTCTCTTGCTCGGCATTTGCATTTTCAAATTCCTAAATGTCCTTCATGGATTTTCTGGAGCATTTCTGGACACATTTTTCAAGGAATCAAAATCTGTTCCCCTTTGAAAATCATACCATTGACTGTAGTGAGATCCTTCAGGTCCATACAAATACGCAGTGATCTATTTGATTTTTTCACTATCACCATCGAGTTAACCCAGGGTGTTGGTTGGTCTTGTTTAATAATTACACCCAGAGACTTCATTCTCTCCAGCTCTGCCTTCACTTTGTCTTTCAGCGTTGGAGGAATTTTTCGAGGAGGATGTACAACTGGTGTGACTTTGGGGTCAAGTTCAATGTGAACTGGTTCTCCAACACAACCAAATCCTTCAAAACATCATTGTATTCTTTGAAAATATTCTTCTCCTCCTTGGTTTCTTTAACCTTCTTTGTCTGGACTGTGAAGATCTGAATGAGATTGAAGTCTCTTGAAGCGTTCAGGCCTAGAATTGAATCCTGATGTGTGTTGGTCACGAAAAAATTTTTCGGCACACCCATTACTGAGATGGTGCATTTTCCCCCAACATTTAGTCTGTTGCCAGGGTAACTGGTTAGCTTTTGCTTAGTATTCTTCAAAGTTACATCTTGTAGTGTCTTAAAGACTTTGTGAGGAAGAATGCTGGCTTGTGTAACTGGGTGGCAAGGCATAGAATATAGTGTAGTATTCTTTATCTTATATTTTAAGATAGTATTTGGGGGAGGAATGTGAGCTCAGTCTGATAATTTTTCAGATGTTACATATTATTTTAGGGAAGTATGTCACCAGGGATTTTACCAAATTACTGTGAATGATCAATTTTGAGAAGATGGGCCGAAAAAACCTACACTAGAAAATTTCTGTCCCTGCCCGAGGATTGACCCAGGGTCTCTCAGCTTGCAAGTCTGAAATTGTTATCACTACACTACAGGAACACTAACTTCACAGCAATTTAATCCTTAAATACCTACTGCCTGAATCGGTCCCTAACTCTACATGCAAACCTAGTGTTCAACTGTGACCCTTACACACTTCCCGACTGCTCACACTTGGGCACCAGTATCAACTTTAAATTTGATGTTCTTGTCCAGCACATCTGAACAGATAAAGAGTTCATCTCCTTCAATAAATATCTTTTCACCTATTGCACCTACAAATAAACTGCAATCTTCTGGTTCACTTTCTTCAGTTTCACTACACCTGTTATCAACATTGTGAACATTCCTGGAACGACAAACTGCTTTAAAGTGATTTGGTTTGCCGCAGGCTGAACACTTTTGCCCATAAGCAGGACAGGATCTTGAATGGTGTTGCTTTTTACATTTTTTGCAAGCATTTTGAGGTTTGGGAATTTTATGCATTTACTTGTGAAACTTTTGTGAGGGATGTCTGTTTCTTTCCAATTTTGTTGAAACAAGTTTCTGGCTCCATCATTTTCACATTCTTCTGTGATTCTTCCGATGCTCTGCAGATATCTGTTGCTCTCTCAAGTGTTAATCTGTCCCCACAGACCAGCCTAGTTCCTCTTGCAATGAGCCGAATTTGCATTTCCTTGCCATTACTTTGAGGTCAGTTAAATACTGGTCAAATGTTTCGAGTCTTAAATCTGTATCTCTCTACTGTTAAGTTTTCCTTTGGCTTGCAGCATGCCTCAAACTTTTCAAAGAGAGGTTTGATTTTATGTTTCTCTGTGTCTTCAAAGTCAAAAGTGTTGTAAACCTCTCTTCCCTCAACATCAGTTATGTAAAGGAATGCTGAACATTTTTCTTTTTCTGTCTTATTTGGAAGTGCCAGATCAAGGTATAATTGCATGGTTTGGCTCCATTTTCTCCATCTCTCAGCAAGAGATATATCAGTCAATACTGAAAAGTCGAGGTTTGGTGACTGCTTCATTTGTTCCTTTCTTTTTGTAAACAAAGCCTGGATCAAGCAAGACAATCAGGAAAGTTTTGTCAGCGATGATTTCCTGGATTGTGTCCCTTGTTTTAACGACACGCACGCAGGAAATGACAATGTCTTCTGATGTATGATCGCGGTAGAATAGACTCAGGTTACGGCAAGAAGAGCCATGAGAGAAGCTATGATACTCAATATCTAACAAGAAGAAAAGTTTTTCATGGTGTGAGGAATTTTAACCAGTTCATGTTTACAGTGCAGACTGAAACATTTAAATCTGCTTTTGGGCAGTGGAAAATCTCTAAAATTGTTCTGCAAAGTCTGTATTTAAACAATCAAACCAAAGATCTTGAAGTTTCCCTAAATGAGATAATAATATGCAAGATGTGTGAGTTTTCATAAGGGATGATTACAAATAAAACATGTAATAATAATAACAATAGTTTTCTTACCATCCCCCCAAGTTCCTGAAAAGAAGTTGGCAAGCCCCTCATGCAGCTGTGTCAACCTTATTTTGTCATTGCAGTAGCGATCCCTAGCAGCTTCAATAAACTGCCGATGATACCAGTAAAACACTTGCTTGCCATCAGCACCTCTGTTTACTGAAAAACAANCTTCATTTGTTCCTTTCTTTTTGTAAACAAAGCCTGGATCAAGCAAGACAATCAGGAAAGTTTTGTCAGCGACGATTTCCTGGATTGTGTCCCTTGTTTTAACGACACGCACGCAGGAAATGACAATGTCTTCTGATGTATGATCGCGATAGAATAGACTCGGGTTACGGCGAGAAGAGCCATGAGAGAAGCTATGATACTTTCCTCTGGTGCACAAGATTTTACGACCCATATCTGACACCATGTTATATGTTTGGTTTCTTTAGACACAGGAGATAACATGAGACAATTTGCAGAGTGACAAAATGATGACATAACTCAATGTCTGCCAATTAGAGAGTGCACCTTCACTAAATCTCTTGTTCTGAAGAGTTACAACATGGTATCGATATATGCAACATCAATGCTCAATATCTAACAAGAAGAAAAGTTTTTCATGCTGTGAGGAATTTTAACCAGTTCATGTTTACAGTGCAGACTGACACATTTAAATCTGCTCTTAGGTAGTGGAAAATCTCTAAAATTGTTCTGCAAAGTCTGTATTTAAACAGTCAAACCAAAGATCTTGGAGTTTCCCTAAATGAGATAATAATATGCAAGATGTGGTATTTTCATCAGGGATGATTACAAATAAAACATGTAATAATAATAACAATAGTTTTCTTACCATCCCCCCAAGTTCCTGAAAAGAAGCTGGCAAGCCCCTCATGCAGCTGTGTCAACCTTATTTTGTCATTGCAGTAACGATCCCTAGCAGCTTCAATAAACTGCCGATGATACCAGTAAAACACTTGCTTGCCATCAGCACCTCTGTTTACTGAAAAACAATTCATTATATTCAACAGTGTGTAAAAGTTGCATGAATCTTAACAGAGAATTCTATATCAAGGACAGACAAATAATGAAACAGATGACAACTGAATTATAATCTTTACTTCAGCAAGAGCAATTTTATCTAAAAACAGTCAGTCCAGCTTGATGTTACTGTGCCAAGTCCTTTCTTGTTTTTGAAATCAAGATTGTATAAATGCTATGGTGATCGATCCATTTTCTGACAATATTTTAGTTATAATTAATCATTTGTGCTTATTTGCAGAAAAAAAACAAAACAGAAAAAACCCAAAACTTTGTGTAGCAGACTTTGACAATATGATAACTACATATAGGGTGGGGTCATGACTGAGGATAATTCAAAGAATTTCAGAGTTTTGACATACCAACATACTGTCCCACATCTCTTTTCATTCTGACCAGTAGCAGAGGAGGAAGACGTCTGATGGGCGGTGTCCAAAATCTGTAAACATCTCCAAGAACCTCATCATCACAAGACAGGATGTCCTCAAGCTCTGCCTCAGACAAGCCTGTGTCACCTAGCAAACATGACAAATGAAATATGAATGAAGAAATTGCAGGCAAGTCCAGGAATAGCACCGTCCCTTAAATCACTCCTGCACCTTGTGTGCATATGTGTGTCTGTGTGTGTAATTGTGCATATGTGCATATGTGTGTTTGTGTATGAGAGAAGATGCAATAGTATGCTGTACATGACCTACATTTATGATTATAATTCATGAGTGTGTGCTGTTTTAATGTATGCTCTGCTATACATTTGTTGAGGCAAAATTTCCAAATGGATGAGTAAAGTTTATATCATCATATCTGAAAGACATACATGCCTGAAGTATAGCAGAACCTGCTTAAATGGGACATTTTTAAGAGGGACACCCTATCTAAGACAGATGAGTCTCAAGGAACAGAATGTTTTACTATTTACGTGCATATATTTAAGCAGGATGACATTCTGTTTAAGTGAGATGAGTTGGAAAAAGAAAAAAGTTGTTTTCACACAATTTTAAATAGGAATCATGTAAATTGTTATCCTAGTGCTCAGTCACACTGCCTGTTTTGTTTGCAAACATGCAAAGTAGTATTGATACATGTTTGCCACACTCAGAACTGTCACATTTCATTACCTGTGAAGAGATTAATTCCATTAGACAAACATCAGTCAGGTGGAATCCTGTCACCAGAGTCAGTCAGACTCGCCTTTTGGTCAGATGCCCTATATCCAGCGCTTATCTGTGCAAGGCTCAGAGTTGTCATCAAGCCAGTCTGGCCCACCCATCCGTCAGTCAGCTTTTCTTTTCTCCCTTTACTAATTTTGCCCTTCGACAAATCTGTCGTCACAGCTAGTGGGTGAGGTTCACCCATTGGTTGTCCACTTTAAGGATGTCCTGACACAGTCCTGCTCACTCAGGATGATTGTCGGAAATGAAGCTGTCCCGCTTAAGTGGTTGTACTGTATTATATTACAGTTATTAACAGTCTATTGACACTCAACTTTCAAATTTTTAGTTTTCATATGTGCATAAGAACAAAACGAATAAATCTTGGAATGCTGCCCTCTTTATACATTTACTTACGACACATCTATAAGTTTTGACTTACTTGCAGTGAGATATCCCAAAGCCCTGGAGACAAAAATTTTGCCATGAAGGGTTTCCAAGCTGATAAAAAGACTCTCTATGCAGCCCCTGATTGTTAAGTTGAGGACTGTCATGGAAGGCTGGTAGTAAGACTTCCACTTGCAAGCCTGGATAGAAACATATTTCTTGGCAAATATGGCCCTTAGAGTCTACTTAACTAAGCCATATATTACTTCCACTACTCTCAGTAAAACAAAATGTATTCTTTGATTTGATTAAAAAAATGCTATGTTAGAGAGGAGTTGGCACCAATACATATCTCATTAAAGTTAAAAGAGTATTTAAGAAAGAAATTATAAAAATCTGTTAAACATGGACTACCAATGATTGACCTACAGGTCTCATATTATGATGATGATATCAGTTACCCCACAAAAACAGGATGGATGCAGTAATGTTACACACACATATTATTTTTCCTTAAGGCACTGCTTTAACATTCATAAAAATTATTTGGGACTGAACAGTGTGTAACCAGGTAGAAAGGTATATAAGTATAATTTATCATTAAGGGGGAGAAATGTGAGCTCAGTCTGATAATTTTTTTGGGAGCTGGTCCACATTATCTAGGGAAGTGTGTCACCAGGGATTTTACCAAATTACTGTGAAAGATCAATTTGGAGAAGAAGGGCCGAAAAACCTACACTATAAAATTCCCTGTCCTTAATGGGAATCGAACCCAGGGTCTCTCCGCTCGCATGTCTGAACATGCTACCACTACACCACAAGGAAGCTAACTTCACAGCAATTCAGTCCTTAAATATCTACTACCTGAGTATATTGTTCCCTAACTTCCACGTGTAAGCCTAGTGTTTAACAATGACCCTGACACACTTCCTGACTGCTCAAAAGTGGACAGTTCCTCATGGAGAGGGTTGGTAGATTATATAATTATCACAAGAAAAAAAAAAGCAACTTTTGGTACAGAATTTATTGGCTATCAAAATATTAATATCATAATATCCTTCTTCAAAATCACAGAAAGGCATTATCATGGTTATGAGAAGCCTGAATTCCAAACCTTGCTTTTAAACCTTTTAACTCACTTCTACTGAGTTTTCAGTGGCCAAAAAACAAAACTTTCCTAACTTTACATAAAATTTGTCTGTATTTCATGTCAAGCCCCTTAACTGGATCTTCTATTATTATATAAACATTATATAAAACATTATAAAAATAAATAAAACATTGTGTTAAATTCATCACTCCAGGGATATATTCTGCAGCCTCCAAGTATATTTTCTATTAAACAAGACTAACCTCATCAAAAGACAACTTGAGAAACAGTGGCAAAGGACAGTTCTTGAAGGCATTCAGTACAATGACCCTCTGACCAGCAGACAGTGTGCGGCCTAATTTAGAATAAAATTTGTATCATAGTTGAAGAAAAAATTACTTCAATAGCTAAATCGCAAACAATCTGCATCTTTACAAACAAACATTTTTGTCTATTTTTCTTAAGAACATACCAGCTGCACTTGGCACAGAAGACCAGCAATTTTTTGTTATTTCTATTATGGATTGGCCAAACTTCATAGATATAGATTTTATACCTAAACTCACCTGCAGCTCCCAGCCATTTGTCCAGAATCCCAGTAATGTCTGAATCCTCCAACTGTGGCACATCAAGAAAGTTTTCTGGAGTGTCTTTAAATCTGGCCTAAAAGAATAATAACATGATGTTAGCGAAAGGTAAAGATCAGTAAATTGTCATTTACTATTATCTGACTGGAAATAAATCACAGAAATTAAATGAAACTCAAAGATATGATGAACTCAAGTGTGACTGCTCGTTTTCAGAACATCTTTATCTCTCTCAGTGGGCTCTATGTGAAAATCATAAATGTAACTTCTCACATTAATAACACACAAAAGGTAAGCATCAAACTGGAAGAATGTATGGGAAAAGCAAAAAGGTCACTGAAAATATCCTCAGGGTGTTTGTATGCAATGCTAAGACATTCAAAATTATATCTTCTCATATGAAATTAAAATATGTCTGATTTGATATGAACATCAAACATTTAAGTTGAAGAGTTATAGAAAGAGAGTAATAGGTAACTGAATGTAGAGTGGAACACTGTTAAACCAAAATTTTCGGGACTGGACATATTATTTTGTTTAAACATATTTTGGTTTATCCAAATAGGGTGTGGTGGGGCCAATTCCATGTCCTCATGGTTCGATATTTTCATCTTTTTCGTCCCAGGCTGAAACATGATTCATTTCTCACCGTTTCAAGTTGCTGTCGACTGGTAATTATTGTCGACAGCGTGGGATTCGGAATTCCATGTTTCCGACAGATTTCTGATTTTGAGAGGTTTTTTTTCATCTACCTCTGCCACCAGTTGCAATTTAAATTCGAGTGAATAAGAGGTGTGCTTTCTTGTTTAGACATCTTGAATGATCAAATTTCATTATCAGTCTTGTTTTCGTAACAATACCGGGCGCGTGGCAAGTGTAACTGACCACTGATTCTAATCTGGCCCTCGAAAACAATAAGCGTGGGTCATCTGGAGTCTACACAGTGCCTTAACATCACGTCGCATCAGACAGCACGCATCAAGATGACGTGTTGCCTGCCTTGCCTTGTCAGCAGGCCGCTTGCCATTTCCTACACATGCATGATTAGATTCAACAGACAATGCGCACTCGTTGATCAGTGATGCAATTCCCCATCCCTTTCCCCTCTCTGTCATCGCCACCTGCTGGTGGCCTGATGATGAAAGAACGCCGTCTCGTACTAAGCGTTAGACTAACACTAGTAGCGCTAGCTGACCACACGCTATGCAGCTTGCTGGCAGTGTGACCTAGTTTAACCAATGTTACAGCGGATCAACGCATAATGCCTGATGGTTAGCACCTGGTGCCAGGATATATGGCTGCATAAATACGATCACCGCAGGTAGAGGCTGGTTGAGCGATGCGTATATGTACTATTGCCACACCCAACGGTAGTGAGGGCACAATAGTATATATACTATCACCGCATCACAAGGGTTAAGAATAGGTTGCTGGCTTCCACTAAAATCTAGGTCATTGTTTTCGGTTCAGCCATGTTCCCAATAATGTTGACTTTGGTTTATCGCTAATCCATTAACAAAGAGTAAATGAGAAAAAAAAATGGGGATTAATTTTTCTTTTGGTTCAGCCGTGTCTTTGGTTTAGCAGAGTTTTGTTTAATTGTGTTCCACTGTACAAATACGGAGATACACGTGACTTATATATTTAAAAAAATATTGTTTTCTGAGAAATATTGTGAATAAATGGAAGCTACAATAAAGTAAAACATACTTAAACAGAATCAGCTGTACTCAAAGATCAAACATAGCCATTTACCTTCAGGTTTGGCAGGAACTCATAGTCTTCCTCGGGCAGTGTGGACACGATCAGCTTGACCCCTTCTGGCAAGACCGAAGGAAGCCAACGCAGTTGTTGGACTTTGTGGTTCATTTCAAATTGATCCAGAGAATCCAATACTATCACAGTTGGATGCTTCTTGCCAGCTTCCTCCAAGAATTTGCTCAGCAGAGGAGTTAGTACTTTGGGATTCTAGGAAAGACAAAATATAACTTTACAACCCTAGGCTTGTCACATATCAAATGGTAATACTAAGCAGATCTTAATGACCCTAGTGAGGCTGTTACCATTAGAGCTTTCATATATAGGTTTCACACTCTTCTTGTCTGGTGAAGCCACCTGATGAAAGACACCCATCAAACTACTGGCTTCCTTTTGTAGGAAGAGAGACTGACACTAAGTAGGAGGTGTTAAAGTAGAGAGGAACCAAAAGCAATCACTGTTATGCATTTTCAAGATCGGAGATCTGCACCTGCACAAAATTAATTAGGTAAAATAACCTTAATCACATTGACTATTTACTCACTCCACTACCCAGGTCTGTGAGCTCGAGCCTCAGTACATATCTCAGTTGATTGATCACACTGATGAGCAGGCCAGGTAAGCTGCAACTTTCAGGAGTTGTACCTATAAATCTGGGAGCACAATAACGGAGTAAAATTTACTGCCAGTTGTTGCAGTGTATGATGTGCATAATTCTTAGAGGTGTAGCCTTTACAATTCTGAACACTAATTGAAACAAAAATAAAATATAATATTATGTGGCCAATACCTGGTACCGACCAAGACTGGCATCATTACAGATGGGGCATTCCTTTAACTGTTCTGCCCTCCTACCCTTCCAGAGTGTGGAATATCTGACTACTTGTGGTCACAGTGATGTGCTGGTTGAGATCCTTCCCTCCCTTCCTCTCTTTGTTGACTTCCTTCTTATTCTGTTCTTGAGTGATCTTAGCATTTCACTAACTTCACCTTCCTCCTCTAATACCTCCTCACTCAGCTACATGAATGCTTATAAATCCAAATCAAGCTAACTGATCACAGACAGCTTCTTCTACAGATGTCAATTTGGTCCTAAGTAGCTTTATATGTTGCTCCACTGGATGATACAAATAAGACATAAAGAAAAGAAAACCTCTAATATATAAGATACGCACCTGATAACATTCACACCCATTTCACCGTTTAGTTGATGAGCCATTTGTGCTGCCATTGCAACCAACGATGTTTTCCCACATCCTGATTTTCCATGGATGATGAATGGTTTCTTAGAGGATCCTTTGAGGTAATCTTCTATTTGCTATATCAAACGAAAATGATCTATTACAGTCAGACGACTGTAGCGCTATACCTGGGTAATAAATTTGCAGATAATGCCCAAAACAGTGTCAGAGATTTCTTTCAAACTCTGTTGTGCTTCAAAAACTGGTGAATGTATTTACTATTACTAAGTATATACCTCATTATCATCAGGATGCTTGAAAAGGTTGTTTTCTGTCCAATGCTGCATTAAGTGTTACTGCAGTAATTTATGGTGCACTTTTGGTGAAAATCCTACTAAATTAGGATAATTATTTTACAGCAGGAAAGTTTGTTTGAATGGGGAAAAGAGTAAAAAACTACAATTACCTTCAGACATCCTTCTCTTCCATAAAAAGACTTGCATTTCTCCTTACAGAAAACTGTGTGCTGCAGAATCTCATAAAACAAAGGGTTCCCAGTGAAGAACTGATCCCTCTCCTTGAATGACTTTTGAAGCAGTGAAGTAATATGGCTTTCTGCATCCTGGCAAAGCTTTTCCAAGTATTCTCTGTGGCTGGGACTTTCTGCATCTATGCCTTTGAAAAATGTATACAAGTTACGTTGTAGAAAATCTTCATAATGTGTTGATTCAGTTTCACTTATCTGCTAACCTTCTGTGCATGCAATACAACCATAAGATTTCAGCAGGAGTGTAATATCTTCATATCTTCATGCACACTGTTGGCCTTTACTGTGCTCCAGAGAATTTCATTAAATGCAGTGGTTTTAAATGTTATATTCCCATCAGATATCAGAGAGCAGTTTATTTATCATGATAATGTTCTATGGTATTCCCAAGCCATAACCAAAATTACATGTGGTGATACATGGTAAATGTTTGATCATTATTAGTGACACAGAAAAAGTCTGAGATGATATTATATACTATTATATCAGCAATGGTGCAACTATATTCTGACAATTCAAACAAAATTTAAAATAAGTACGTGTGAGTGTGTATGTTTATGCTTGTAATATGTCTGGTGTTTGAAAGAAATGTATGCGAATTTTTGTGATGTAAAGCGCCTCCAGCTCTTCGGGGGTGAGGCGCTATAAAAATTCTCTTTATTATTATTATTATTATAATTATTATCTCAACAACAGTCTTGAAATTTGAAATTGCCAATCAGACAATAGAGTGAACTGCATCCAATATTTCAGAAAATAAACTTCATAATGCCAAGGACTAGTTCACGTGACACATCCATCTCTAAGATCCTGAGGCCTGAGGTGTTGTACCTTTTTTGGGTTCCCATTTTACTGAATACTCAAATATGTTTGACTTGAGCAGTTTGGATGTCAATGTTGTCTCTTCAAGCCTCGTCAATAGTTGCTTGGATTCTTCATCTTTCTCTGAACTATCACTTATGTCTGAAAAGGGAAATGGGATTCACGATTACATATTTATGGTAAATTATGGTTAATTATTACAAGCAAACTGACAAAGCAAGGATGCTATGTGATGTACTTTCAAGCTCAACTATACTAGTGATGTCAAATTCTGTAGTGTCTTTACCATGTCGTTTTTCCTCAACAATACTAAAAGAAATAATTTATTACAAACAATATATAGCAAAACCAGTCTATTCCATCTTTTCATACAACTTACACACTCTATTAATATATTCTTTTTTTCAAATTTCCATAAAAATATTCATACAAAATATATAGATTATGATATAAATTTAGAATTGTTCATTAGGTATGCTTTGTTTTGGATGCAAATGCCTTTTGACTGAGCAAGGTGGCCATGAAAGGTATGGAAACTAGCAAGACTAGGCGGAAGACATTGAAATATCTGATTACAAACACTACATTCCCTTCACAGCCACAGTTCTAAAATGAATGAGGTTTTATAAGTCTCAAACCCTAGCTAAGGGAGATATGCAGATGATGATGTTTGTCCATCACTGAGCATGGTAATTCTTGTGTATCTTGAGATGGCCAGTCATTCTTGTATGTTCAAGGAAGGACCTTCCTAGTTCTGGCATGTCTTTGGCTGGTGGAAACTTGTTACTAGACCATCAATCTTTGAAGGCCAATGATTAAATTTTACCACTAAATGGCCAGCTTTCATTATATTCACTTGCCTCTGTATTTCCTGAGTATGTCTCCTTCAGCATTTTTATCCACTTCATCAATGTCTGTGATGATACGACGGAACCAGAGAAATCTAGCCATGGAGCAATTCTCCAGCCCTTGTGCCACCTCTACTTCACTTACTGAAGAATAAATATTTCATAATTTGAATGGCTTGCTCATGGATGCTGCACAATGCTTCTTTTTACAATAGAATCTAAACAGACTGATGAAAACTTGGTGGGTTCATGTTATCCATTCACTATATCATTTTAGGGGAAGATGATAGTCCTAGCAGTAGCTGTGAGCGTTGTTGAGATCAGCATGTTGTCCTTTTAGGGTTACAGGCCTGTAATTGTACTACTAAGGGGTATATTTTATCTCCCGTTTTCCCTCTTTTGGCATGCCCTGCTTCCAGTAATAAAGGCTCCGGGGGGAAATTTTGATATCATGGGAAACTGTGTCCATTTTACTTTATTTTGCCGGCACTGTTTAGCCCTGGGCTGGAACTGCGAGGTCAAGGGTGTGCTGAGGCGGAAGAGGAGGGGTTTGGCGTTGACCAGTGAAAAATGTAGGTTCTGTTTACAAATAGCAAAGAAGCTCAAAATTTCAATAGGCTTGTTAGGGTTGGGTCAGTCTTAAAATTTCGGCTACATAATGAGCTTCAATCTGGTATGGGTCTGGGTGAAAGCTAAAACTTTAGGTTCAGAGGGCAGCTCAAAATGTTAATATAGCCCATAGAGGAAAAAAGGGTCCAATCCTATTACAGGTCTGTAACCTAGAAGCCGCATGCTGTTAGGGATCACTGTACATTGATGGACACAACATTTAACATAATCTCTATGTGCCCAAATGTCAGTGGACAAGGGAAAGGAAAATGTGACAGAAGCAGCTTGTTTTTTTTTTTTCCTTCTCTGTGTCACCTTTTCCTCTCCTGGTAGCGGAACAGTTATCAAAAAGTTCCTTGAAATTGTTATGGAGTTACTGAACATAGTTTACTATGACTACAGAAAGTCTATGGACATATGCTATCTCCCTTAAAATCAAGAAGGAAGTGTTTTTACTAGACTGTCTGAATTTGTCTGCTCTCGGAGGATCCAAAAGCTTGGCTGACGATTGAGCTAAAGCTGAGTGCATGGCAGTATATTTTGTATTCCAGTCTTCCATAGCAGTGTTGCGGATTTTTTCAACATCTGATTTGGCATCAGGAATCTGGGAGCTGATTGGCTGAAGAACATAAATAGGAGGGACTGTATTGTCATCACGCTTAAACCACCTGAAATAAAAGGAAAAAAAGGTGAAGAGATTTGAACCAGGCCAAGCCTAAGACTTTGGATAGTTGAAAAGTCTCTTAGCCTGACGACTTTTAGGTGTGAAAGGCAGATAAAACTTCATAAATATTTTGCTTCTTTTCATAACGTTCCTGTCATTAGCCTTGTTAACTCAATTCCTTTCTTTCGCTACGTATCCATCTGCACTTTTCCCGACATTTGCATCCCATACTTTTCATTATGCCCTCATTCAGTCACTGATTGCCTTTTCAGAAATCAATTCCTTTATCCTCTTCTGCCATTCTGACTTCTTAAAATATCTGTATTTTTCAACAGGTTCTTTACAAAGCCCGCCATGGAATGGAACTCTTTTCTCCTTCCCTGATTTATTCCTCTAGAGAAAGTCACTTCACTTCACTCCCCTTTCCCCACTCAGTTCAGGTGTAAATGAGTACCTGGCTTTCGAGTTGAAAGTACTGAGCCATTGCACCACAGGCAATTAAAAATGACTTTGTTAAGTGTTTCATGTGTAATCTTATGTATTTACATGAATGATGTGTACTGTTCTATGTGTTTTGTATTATGAATGGGATGTATATCAAAGGTATGGCATTTGACCAATTTCCCTAGAGTGTAGAGTTCTAGTTTCATATTTTTTCTTCTTGAATCTAACTTCTTTTTTTTTCTATTTCTTCTTCCTGTCTACCTCATCCTAAAGAGATTTCTAATTTTCCTACCTAAGGAGCAGTTCCTTTGCACTTTCATCTTCCACTCCCTCAATAAGTTTTTCAAACTCTTCAGCCTTAACCTGCCTGGGAAAATCTCTGTATCCGTACTTGTGAGACATCAGTGACTGTCAGATTAACACATTAAAATGAAAAAAAATCATATTTTGATATACAAAGTTGGCAATTCAAATGATGCTGAAAGAGTCAGTTTCAGTAACACAAAATTTATTTCATAAAAAAAGGCATTATATACTTCACTGGAAGAAAGGTAAAATAGGGAAATATGTTTAGAATTTGAAGAAAGCTTACATGATGATGCTTATAAAAATGATGAGGACACACTTAACATACCATGTTCTCACTATTCACACACCTACCATGTACTGTATACCTGGCTGCCGAAACTCAGAAATAAATAAAAATTGCTTTTCATCAAAAATAATACAAATGGGCACTAAACTAATGTATCCAGATGATCTCACCAATCTCGGATAAAGTTTAAATACAAGTTAACCGGTTTAATAAACCTAACAATAAGTTTACCAAGTTTATTAAGCACCTTAAATACAAATACAGTGCTACATTAAAGCTACAACATGAGAACAAAAACTTCTTACAATTGATGAAACATTACACAGAAGAAAGATAAGCATTATTTGCAACTTAATTATCAGTTAAAAGCGTACATAATATCTTAAAGTACGACACTGAAAAAACAACTTTGTCTTTCTATCAGACTCAACGATCACATCAGCAATGACAGACTCTGTCACAATATTATTTGGGATACCCACCACAAAGCAAGGACCAGTTGACTGTTGTTTACACAACTCCACTTCTTTCAAACAAATTTCTGTTGTCGTGTGATCATCCTGCGCCTCATCTCGAATACCCCATCTCATGTCCACAGCCTGTGTACAGAAAGACAGACTGTATGTCAAGAAAAAGACACATCAGCAGAGTGACATATAGGCCAGCGATGGACCAAAAAGTTAAAGGGATTGGGTAGACTGGAAAGTTGCCAAGAAAACAGAAATGGCAAAATAAGAAATAGGTTAGCATTTTATACATACAGAGAACTTTCCCAACCTCATGCATTTGTAGTCACAAAAGTCTCCAAATCTACGTATTAATCCGTAAGATCAGACAGAAACATTTGAGACTGAGGATCCCCTGTACCTCTTTAAATTTTGGATATATCATAGTCCAGCAGCTGAGAACAGCTTGTGTAGAGAGAACATGGTTTCTACACACAAACAAAATGCCATCTCCTTTGTCATTTGGTGTAGTATTTTTTTGTGCGTAAGGATAGATGCTGGAAGGAGAGTGCAGAATCTCAGGTGTGCAACTTCCATTGTCCTTTCTCTTTTTGGGGTGTGCTTTCACAGATAACACTCTGCATTGCAGGCCACCTGGGAAAGCTTGTACTGCAAGTGTGTATATTTGTAAAAACTAAGACAGAGGCAGGCACGAACAAAGAATTAGAAGCAGGCAGATAAGAAAAGGGGTTAATCAGTAATGGCAAATGTATACGAGTCAGTGGACAAAGAGACAAGCCAACATACAAAACCATCAAATAAAATCACATGCTGGAAAGTAAAAGCACAGAAAGATGGACATGCTGTTGTAATATAGAGAAGGAAATGTACTGGACTGCCAAAATGCATAGTTTATCATGTTGGCTCATACACATTGCTGATCTAACAGGCAGAATTGTAATATGAGAATGTTCACTTTCTGCTCCATCTATGCAATATCTCAGTACCATGGAAAGGGCTGTGATTAAAACAAATTGAGATTATCCAATGATATTTAGACAGAAAAAGAAAACACTATTGTTTTGTCTAAATCTGATGCATTTGGGTGAAAACTACAATAAAGTAGACTGTGGATAACCAGAGCTTACTGCTCAGGTCGTTTAATGCTATTTGTAGTGCCATGTTAAAACTCTCACTTGAAAATCATAGCCTTTTGACTGACAAAGTGTCTTAAGTTTTGGGTAGACCTTCTCCATTAACCAGTTTCTCTCATGGCAAGTGTCTGAAATAGTTACAGAATATACATGTATTAATTTTGTAGTTTGCAGGTTTACAGAATAATAATAACTTGGATTACAATGATAAATGTCTGTCAATTCTGCTGCCTCTACAAAATAATGCAACTACTATCTCCTAAAAGTCATAACACACAGTCAAATTCAGCTGAGACTGACACTGCTTCCACTTGTCTACAGCAATCATTTATCTGTCTGGGTCTTTTAGATCTCTTCAGTATCACAAATAATAAATGACAGCTTTGTCAAGATGATTTTCTGACAACCAGATTAACCCATTTCATAGCACAACTTTTCATGACTTAGGAACTTTAATGCTTCCACACATTCTTATTAGCACATTCATATTCACATAAGCATTATCAAGCAATCTCCAATCAGAAACAGATTATAATTTAAGATATATAAAACATCCACTACACAACAACACATGTACTGCGTATTTATATACATGTAAGACGCCACATGACTAAAATATAAAGTGAATTATTTTCAGTATTTCCTCACAATTTTATGCTCCCAAGATGTTTGGATCACACCTAAATAGACAAACTGAAAAGCCACTTGAGATCATGGATGAAAAAAAAAAAGTTATGTATTTTACCACCCTCCTCACTGACAAGATCAATATAATTCATCAAAGTTTACCTGTAAAAGTGCTGCTGATAAATATTCTGACAATCCTGGCCACAGATGGACATTCTGTATCCAGATTTCCTCGGATGATTTTGCCCACAAACTCTGGTTCGGCTTTTGCAGTAATTAGGTTTCTTATATGCTTTTGCAGTCCCTGTACTTTTGCCCCGAGCTTTCTGAAGTCAAGTGCTGCCTGTGATAAAGAAAAATGTATCTTGTAAAACTCTTGGAACATCAGCATCAGGTGAACTTAGCAGTAAAAGAAGCGTATGCTATAGGCCTAATACTAAATGTTTTGCATGCAGTCTGGTGAAATTTTTAATGGGAAATTCTAGGCCAGATATCTTTCACCTAAGACCCACATGCTCTAAATCTGCTTCTGATGATGCAGATGCCACATTAGTGAAGAATGACATGTATTCATAGTTCAAACCTCATGCCCTTAAATACTTTGCTTACTCATTGCCAGAGCTCCTGCCAGTGGCCGCTGTTCATTAAGTGCAAACTGTGCAATGCCGGGTAAAATTTAGCTTAAACAAATTTTAAAAAAACCCTTTTATTTCCAGAAAAAAAAAAAATCCAACGACAAAACCATTAACCATCTGACACAGACCTAACTGTCATTTACTGTGTTTTGTTTTACACACTACTTGTTTTATCAGTCGGCTAAAAATTCTCCTGGCTCGTATAGCAGACCTAAATACAGTATAGACACCATCTCCTTACATAAGAGTCTCTCGTTTTTGTTTTGCGCAAACTGTGGTTCTGCACAGAACGAATGGCTCAACATCATTGTGTTTGCGAGAATGTCCTTGAAGCGCCTCAAATCTCTCTCTCTCAATAAAGTTCCATTGGTGTCCGGCTAAGCAGCACTTTGGGCAAGTCGCAAAAAACGTAAGACAAGTCCTTGAACTGCACTAGTCTAGTAACCAAATTGGCGTCCCAAGAAAGGGTGCTGACTTCGAGCGTGAGTAGGTTAGACTACAAATGGAGCACAAGTGTAATATCTGGGGTTTGTTCTCCGGATCTGATAGCTCAAGTTTGCACTAATAATTGGTTGAAATGAGCTCGCACAACCTTCGAGCTAGGCTGATGGCCTTGAAAAAAGCTCAAATTTCGCTCGCCTATCAGAAAATAAAGTTAGGCCTACACCAGTCTAGTGCCAATGTTTTCATACAAAATTCACCGAGTGGATTATCTCTTGGTGAAATCATTTGCAAAACATAGTCGACAGGAGCAGTTACTTATTAAAGAAGCAGGACCTCATCAGTCAAAAGAAATCGGTATTTGTCAAACTTCTAAAACAGGTGGGAAACGACACTTCAACCTCGAGTATTATGATAAGCATCCATGGCTAACTGCAAGTGAAAACAGCAAGTTGTTATATTGTTGCCTTTTGTTCAACACTGCGAGCCAGTCCAAGTGGGCAAAAGTAGGATACATGTAGACCGGTGGAAAGGTAGGGAAAGTGCAGGCGAGGTGGGGTGACTTCCTCCGTGTGCCAGCGAACTCCGGTAGCAGTAGGTGATCCCACACAGGCCGAACAAAGTGCAGTTTTTGGTGAGGCGAAGAAAGGAGTTGGTTCTCTTGACAACAGTTTGCTGAACCTTCAAATGATACTCACTAGAAAAGGACGTCGCCTTCTCTGGGGCTATCGATTTTGAGATTTATATGCTTACTCCCTTCTTCGTCTCGTTGTTCAGCACAGTAAGGGACACCACTCCAGAAATTCCCCCGCACTGGTTCAACTCAGTCATTTCTCACCGTCCCACACTCTCTCTTGCTTTTCCCTTGCCCTGTCCTCCGGGCAACCGCACGCTCGTTCAACTTGTATCTTTCAGCCGTGGAAAGATCCCCCATCCTTCCTCAAGGCCCTCTTGAGACACTGCCGACATTCGCCAAGTGTAGACCTGTGGAAAGGTAGGGAGGGCGGAGACGAGGCTGGGTGACTCCCTCCACGTGCCAGTGAACTCCGGTAGGCGTAGGTGATCCCACACAGGCTGTACAACGTGTAGTTCTTGTTGAGGCAAGGAGAGGAGTTGGTCCTCTTGACAACAGTTTGCTGAACCTTCAAACGATACTCACTAGAAAAGGACGTCGCCCTCTCTGGGGCTATCGATTTTGAGGTGTATATGCTACTCCCTTCTTCGTCTCGTTGTTCAGCACAGTAAGGGGCACCACTCCAGAAATTCCCCGGCACTGGTTCAACTCAGTCATTTCTCGCCGTCCCATGTTCACAGATTTATCACACCCTACGCAAGGGATCAGAGACCATGGAGCCTCCATGACTCACATTAAGAATGCGGTAAAGTGCAAAACATTTGGTACTGTCAGTACTGCATCAGAACTTGACAAGGCACATAAGCTGTCAGTTGAACGCTTCAACTTGTGTGACCGACACACTTCTCTTTATGATTTGATTTTTCTTTTAATTGGGGGATGGGTGNNNNTTGGGGGGAGGGAGGGAGGGTTGTACAGATAGTTTTGGGGATCACCAGCCGCCACTGGCTCCTGTCGCCTGAAGTCGCCTCTGTATTAAAATCACCTTATAAACTCATATCTCAGCATTCTGAATTTCTGAACCATGCTGCTCGAAACAAAGTAAATCATGTTCTATTGTATGTTTCTGTGTTATTTTTCTTGAGCTAAATGTATCCTTTTGACAATCATTAATGCTAATGGAAGTTAGTAAATCACAAAAGAAATACTGTAACATCAAACTTTCCCAACAATAAATATCCGCAGCCTACAAAGCAGAATGTTTTTTCATGCGGAGAGTTTCTATGATTTTTGCACCTCTTTCCATATCTAATCTTCTAAATGTACATTGTTGAGAAAAGGCATATTGCAGTAGGAATACATCTGTTGTTGTTCTTTTTTTAATCAGAAGACTGTATTCATTTTTCTGAATGTTTTAGGAATGCAAAATGCAAGGCTTTTTTTTGTTTTTGTGTGTGTGCACCAGACAAACATTGTCAATAAACACAAACAGATTCCAAATCACCAAAAGAACCATGCTTTAAAGCAGAAGTCCAAACAAACAACTCTATTTTGACGTGGATATACCATCTTTTAATAACAAATTCCAGACATGTTATTGAGAAGAGATCTGCAGATTACCTTGTTTTTTATAGATGAATTCTTCTTCACAACACCCCTTTCAGGTTTAACAGACAGGGAACCTGATGAAGCTGGTTGCACAGGTGGTGGAGAGGGAGGAGGTGGTGGAGGTGGAGGCTCGATGGTGTTGGAAGGATCCTTTGTAGATGGAACAGGCACTGAAGCCTTGCTCACAACCAAACCTTAGAGATCAAAATTTGACATTAAAGTGAAGAACAATAAAGCAACAACAACAACAATAACAACTAGGTCAACTACAGCACAGTAAATAGCATTGCGTTACGATTAATTTACTCCGAAATAATTACTGTAATAAGGATTGCAAATCTTATATCTAGGCAATGTTTCTCATACAACTTGACATTATGCTTACCTCAGCAAGCCAGGAAGTTCAATAACTTTCTCAGCTCTCTACAGTGCATACAGTGCTGTTGTCATTTTACAGACACACATCACTTTCATTCAAGCTACATACCTAACTGCCTAAAGCCAGGTACCCAGTTTACATGAAGTTGGCCAAGAAATATGGAATGGAATGCTTTTCTAAGACATTTACAAAAATGGTCATGGCAGAAATTTAACCCATAACCTTTTGGTCTTTAGTCAAACACCGTTCCCACTTGGCCACACTTCTCCTATTTGGTATAGTAAACTTAATCAAGCAGCTCAGCAGTATTTCCAATTCTATCTCAGTAAAAAATCCAGATTTAGTAGACACATCCAGAATATTTTATTTAGATAGAGCATGGCAACAGCTTCTTATAGTCCATGACATATTCCACTGCTATAGATATTTTTGAGAGAAATGGCCATTGTGGCAATAAGGACACATTTCTTACAGGAGATGCTTTTACCTTTCTCTGCTCCATCCACATTAGAATCATTCTTAGTGGCAGTCGATGGTTCATTCTTGTTCAACATTACATGCTCTGCATCTTTCTCTTTAGTCTGTGCCTTACCATTCTCTCTTCTGTTCAAAGAAACAAGGGATCCATCACTATTTTGCTGAGACCTATCAGAAAATGTTGATAATGGTAAAAGAGCATCATCTTAAAGCTGACTCTGTTTTTAAAACTGTAATCCTTGTAATTGGAACTCCTACTTAATCATTTTTTTTCTTTTTTTTTCTTAAATTCGCCTGTATTCATTGGACAGACATGGGCCAGAGGGCCATCCCATGTCTGTCCGTACAATAAACAATCGAAACACACGCACCTGAATATGGACATATGTACATGAGATTTCACTACCATTCCAACCATGGTACAGTACTTAGGTTTGATCTATCTTGGTGTGAAAAGTAGGGAAGTGTGTTAGGGTCACGGGGATAACACTAGGCTCCTTAGTGGAAGTAGGGACCGATTCAGGCGGTAGGTATTTAAGGATTAAATTGCTGTGAAGTTAGTGTCCCTGTAGTGTAGTGGTAACACATGGGACTTGCAGGCTGAGAGACCCTGATTCGATGCCTGGCAGCAACAGAACTTTTCTAGTCTAGTGTAGGTTTTTTTCCGGCCCATCTTCTCAAAATTGATCATTCACAGTAGACGTCTAATTTGGTAAAATCCCTGGTGACACACTTCCCTAAAATAATATGTAACATCTGAAAAATTTATCAGACTGAGCTCACATTCCTCCTCCCTTAAAACATAAAGAAAGAATGCTATATACCTTGCCACCCGGTTACATTAGGCTGTACACATCTTTTCCCATGACTGGAATTCCATTGGGCACTCCTACTTAATCATATTTTGTCTGCCAACAGAATCAATTATTTTCTACAAAAAAAATCAGAAGATAACTGTAACTTTAAATCACAATATTCCCATGTTTCTGAGAAGTTGCTGGCTATATCCATGACAGGTAACAGATATGACACATATACCTGGCTTAAGGTTAGAGGCAAGGTTAGGAAAGAAGAGATGCTCTTGGGATAATCCCCGGATTATCTAGAAACACTATCATGTTTGCCTTTTCTTTCCTAACTCTACCTTTAATCCTACACCAATCCAGGCAATTGGTAGAAGGTTCCCTGGATATTGTTGAGTTTCAGTAAGTGAAATGAACTGTTCTTAAATTAATTGTTACAAAGGTTTGAGAATTTTACATAGATCTGTGGCTGGCTAAACTTGAGCTTGGTGCATTCTTTACAGTGTATTTTGAGGAAGACAGACAAAAGGATCTTTGATCCATAGAACTGGTGTTTGGGGCACTGACTAGTTAAAATGGAATGAGGGAAGAGTGGTGTATTTACAGGATACAAGCTGATTTTGTGAGGAAGGGTGAAGAGAGTCCATTCTGGAATAATTAGGTTTGGGGGGGGGGGNGGTTGGTGGTGATCACATCACACATAGTGTTGCAGAGGTAGAGTGGATCCTCACAGGATTTACCTGCTTATTATTAAGATTCTTTTTTTTCATATTTCTAAATTTTCCTTTATTAACTAATTAGTCTGGTATTAGGAACATCTTCTTAAATTGCCAGTATCCGGCAAATCTATTTATACTACCTATATTTCAAAAGAACTTAAAGGAACAAGGGTAGCTATTTGCTTCACAGCCTAAAAACATCCACCTATTTTTTCATAAATTTTCAACCCCTTATACGTTTCCTTCGCCCAAGCGTTTCCGAGGAAATGGAGCCTGAAACTCGGGATCTTTACACCACGCGGGCCGCCATGACTGGTTGTCCGGTCGGCACGGGAATGAGGCGTGATGTCAAAAAGCGAGAGGCAAGCTAGTGGTCGTTGTGCGAAGAGAATTATCCACATGCAATAACTTTTCTTGGTGCTAAATTTTATGCTTTTTTTTTCACATACGATCATTAAATCTTTTGTTGAAGACTGTGAACATGTGCCAGACTTTGATCGCAATGCTGTAATCCTAGAAAAGCAGGATAAGTAAAAGGTGCATCTGTCTGAGCACTGAGTGAGTCGCTTTAATACTGTATGCATAGCATAATATGTATGATTGTCTGTGCTTTTTTTTTCCTGTATTGTTTAATGAGCTCTTATTGGTCTACGATTCTGACACTATTTATCATTTGCCTAAGGATTACATTTAGATTATTAAGACGTTGCACAGCAGGATAAGATTTGATGGACAGTTAACTATTGTCTCAGGCAGTGTTTTCTGCACTTAGGGGCGGTGCTAGTTGCATCACTAGTCATAAATCAGTCATCATGCTTCGAAGAGCCGGTCAAACAGCTGGCATATCGACACGAAAATAGTCTGACACCCTTATATTGGACAGAAATGACCACAGGAATAATTTGGAGAATACATATGAAATCTTTTATAGTTTGGAAAGAAAGAACCAGTGTTTACGATCACAGAGCAAAAAGAAATGGACCATAGCAATTAGCATGGATATGCCATCTTGAGCATAGCAACAGGGACGAGATGGGGAGGGGTAAGGAGAGAGAGGGCATAGATGGGTAGGCACAGTTACAAGGGTGAAGCAAAGGCGTTACGTTCACAATGTCTTTGGGGTTGAGAGAGAAAGAGAGAGAGAGAAAACGAAAGGGAGAGAGGGAGAAAGAGAGAGAGGGGGGATAAGAAGCAATAAGAGGATGTGAGAGCCTGAGTTGCTAAGGAAAAAAAGGGAGAAGGCAAGTAAAGAACAGTGACTCTGAAGACAAAAGCATCTTGGCTGCTCTCTCTCTCTCTCTCTCTCTCTCTCTCTCTCTCTCTCTCTCTCTCTCTCTCCATTAGCATATAGTTTCTTTGTTTTTACGCCCTGTTTTCTCCTAGATTCTTATTCAACCACCCTATTGCTCCTTGCTTTATCTCTCTCTCTCTCTCTTTCTCTCTCTCTCTCTCTCTTTCTCTCTCTCTCTCCCTCGTTTCATCCCTGGATTTGTGCCCTCCCCACCCATACTAGGATCTGTCTCATTCCCCTCAAAGATAGTGAAGACAGATTTATTCTTTTAGAACTACAAAAGTTTTCACGGGTATCCTATAACATGCTACAGTGGTCATCTCTGACCAAAATGTGAAGGTCAAATTAAGTTTCACGTCGATGTGTCCCCTTTTTGACCGGCTTTCGAAAGCCTTTTGATTGAATTATAAAGTTATGACTTGTGACATAATTAGCGCCGCTCCTAAAGCACAGAGAATTTTACTGTGGCCGCGTCTAAATTACAGTATCCTAAAATTGCTTCTCAACAAATGATAATTTTATATTGTCAGAATCTTAGGCCAATGAGAGCTCACTAAACCACACAGCAGACAACAATACAACTGCGGTGCAAACATTCATAAAGCGACTCAAACAGTGGTCAGACAGATGTTCCTTTTTCTCAAATATTTATCCTCCCTTTTCTAAGGTTACAGCTCTGCGATCAAAGTATGGCAGTTATTCACACAGTTTAACAAAAGACTCTTCTCGACGATAAATGGAAAACAGGCATAACATTTAGAGCCAACGAAAGTTATTGCATATGGATAATTCTCTTTGCATAACGACTAGTAGCTTGCCTCTCCCTTTTTGTCGTCACACCTCATTCCCGCGCTGACCGGACGACCAGTTTTTGGCGGTCCGTGCGGTGTGAAAATGCCGACTTTCAAACTACATTTTCTCGGAAGCGCTTGGGCGAAGGAAACGTGTAAAAAAGGGTTAAAAATTTATGAAAAAAATACTGTCGATTTTAGGCTGTGAAGCAGATAGCTTCCCCTGTCCCTTTAAGAAAATAGGAAGGGAGTTGAACCTGTGAAAAGAAATGATAACCTTTTCCAACATCTCCATATCTGAATCTCATCTGCCACCTTTCTTCCTTGCTGCCATGCAAACCAGGATTACAGTAAGTTCAGACCATAATACAGCATGCCCAAGTTTTGCTATGGAGAAAACAAAGCTCAGATGAAAGGAACAGGCCAGAATTGAAGCTATGAATCTATAATGTTTAACTTTTGTCCATCTCCCTGGCAGCTAAAAGTATAACTGGAAAGCAAAATAGAAACAAATAAAATCAAATACTATTACACTTACCTGAAAGGCCCAGGAGCTGAGCTTCCAGTTCTGCTGGATCCACACCCCATGATGAAGTGTTGTCTGCCTTATGTACACCTTTCCTAACTCTTTAGTTAAGCTGAAATAAAATTTCAACATACAGACACAGGGTTGAGCAAATCTGAGATCATATGAACTCAGATCGTGAACTTTAGATCAGTTCACGTGAACTTGATCTGAGCTAAACAGCTATTTTAGATGAATTGGTCTTGATCTGAACTTTACTGATTTTGGCTGCTTGATCTGATCTATGGTTTTCCAACTAGACTACCTTTCAGCCCAGTTCACAACTTCACATTAACCATGTAAATAAGAACCAAATGTCGTTGTTGTTTTGTTGTTTTTTTAATATATTTTCATAGAGCGAGTGAAAACAGGGCGGTTTTAAAGGGGAGGGCGGTGTTTTCCACTCATCAAAGTCTTCATCGGTCAAACATCGACGTTTCAACTTTTTGCCTTGTTGTGTAAAGCCGTAACTTTTCCCCGACACAAACCCGTTGTCTTTTTCGGCTATTAGGCCTACTCATATATCGGTGTAACCTTGCGTAAAGATTACTTGTTCCCCGCGGTCTATCTCTCTCTTCCTGAGCTGGATTAAGAAATGGCAAGTGAATGGGCAGTTATTTTTTGTCTGATATCTGTCTTGTTTAGACTTTATCTTCACCACTTTGACAGACTAAGGTACTGTTGTGCTCTTTTAATGACTGCCTCTTCATGTGCCAGCCTGGTACCCAATGCCAGGCTGTTTGTCCCGTTAGACTTCAGCGCGCGACCATCCTTTTGATGACACTATATTATGTTCATTATTCGGCTTGATCACATACGTTGGTAAATTATCTGGTTCATGTAATAGACGAGGTTCCGATAGCTAGGCTAACTGCTTCACAGCCTTAAAAATCTACATTGTTTTTTCATGAAGTTCCAACCGCATACATGTTTCCTCCGCCCAAGTGCTTTCAAGAAAATGCTGCTTGAAACTTGGGGTTTTCACGTAGCAATGACTGCCATTTATAACTAGTCTTCCATTTCGCGCGGCTGCGCGGGGCGCGGGGCTAAGGCGTGATGTCGAAAAGTAGAGAATGGGCCATAGATATCGACACTGAGACTCTAGATATTTGGTTCCAGTCGCGAGTACCCGATACTTGCTATTTCCTTAATAGATATTGGTAGATATTCACTGAAACAATAAAATTGGAATTAAAATTTGCGTCATTATTTGTTGTTCTCTCTAAAAATAAAATGCATAATTGTAAACAAAAAATGGTGAAAATACTTATGTAAAAAAAAGTATTATTCCAAAGTCAGATTCGGAGCAGGCTGGCACTCAACAGATCATCTGTTTTCAAATTCCGTGGAACTAATCTCACAGAGATGATCACGCCTTTCTACAACTAAAATGGACATGATCTATTAATATCTTCATCTGTAAAGTTTTGCCGTCACAGGTTGCAATGTTATGGTTACCTTACATCACGAGAAAGAAGGCAAGGATGCTGTTAAAATTGCTGTTGGATCTAATATTATTATATAATCACTATTTAACTAAAGTTGATTGTATAAGGGTTCAGAGAACTGCAATTCAGTTTTGTTCCTTATTTAAAAGAAGAAACACAAACACCAATACAAAACAAACAAAGAACAGTAACAAAATTTTTAGGGGAGAAGGGTGTGGGAAATGGCCTTCGAAACCTCGCTCGAGGAAAGCCATAAGAGACACGAGATAAAAAATATGACGTCACAGTATCGATATCTAGTATCTACGAGATTCAAGCCGTGAGAATTAATCTTAACAGATATTTGGAAATATCTATTAAGGCCCACCTCTATCAAAAAGCTAGAGGTGAGCTGGCACTCGTTATGAGGGGAGATCATCCATTCACCGACATTGCGTAATACATAGTTACCTGTTCCAATTAGTGAAATCTGTTCGCCGACAATTCAAGATTCGATTACCATGCGACTATTTACGATCTTTTCATACCATACTAACAGTGGAGTTAAAAATGTAGAGCGTATAAAGCGTATAGAATAAGACAAATATAAATGAGCATCAGAGAGTACTGCTGTAAGTGTTTATGTAAAAGATTTCTAGATCTAGCTAAAGAAGAAACTCTTTCAGGGACAGGGACATTGAGGCCTACACAATAATAGCATTTCCAATTAAATACATCCCTAACAAAAGCCATTCTTAATGAATCAAAACTTTATCATGATCCTTCGATAATAATATTTTACCAAACAGTTCTAGGCTAGCCTATATTAGGAGGTTCTGTTCTACATAGCCTTTACCACTCGATTCTAATCTTCTTTGACTGTTCGTTTTAGGAACCCTCACGCCTAGATCTTGTCTAATTAAACCATTATTATATGGGCATCAGTTTGGTTTTAAATAATTTAAGCAACAAAAAAAAAAATTAATGGAAGTCAATTTAGTTGTACATCACTAAAGCCATCAATATAAGCCATTCTTTTATGAAAACTCAATTAAAAATAAATGCCAGCGTCTTGGAAGATTTACATGTTGATGGATGCCAAATAATTGTTATGTATCTTCTAGCGAAAACACATATTTGTGTTTACTAATTTTCCCTTTCTCATGGCAGATGGAAGTCTTTAAAAGAAAATCTCTTAAAACAATAAAAATAAAAGAAAATGAGAGGTAATAAAATAAGAAAATAAATTTGGAAAAAAAAACAACAAAGAATGACAAACAATGGAGCACAAAACTGAATTATACACTACGAAAAGAGGACAACTTCAAATTTAGAATCGATTAAAGGCGAGATAACACCAAGAATTGGAAATGTGCAATCCTTGATTGCAAAGCAAGATGCACAACCAACATTGACATGACTGAAACTGTCTCAAGTATGCTCGAACACACACATGAGAAAGAAGATGAACATATCAAGGGAAAAAATCGAACTGAGCGAGAGATGTAAGAAGCAAGCCTTAGAAGAGCCGGCGAATAACCCTTTAAATTTAAAGTATTTATTCAAGAAATGGATAAAGACGATTCATGCTTGATGCCAAAAGACCAAAAATATTCTTCAAGCCATTTACAAGAAACGCTGTACAGTGCAGAGCGAGTTACCATCTACTAAACATGAAGTTAACCAAGCATTGCAGGACGGTAGTTCCAATGCCAGTCAACGAACAGTAATATCAGTACATGGTGAAATTATCCGTGTCGCCTTTGAAGAAACATTTCACGTCATCGACAAGGCTGAGCGCTTTTTCGGAGACGGCACTTTTAAATACAGTCCGGCCCACTTCCACCAGTTCTACACAATACTTGCTGAAATCCCTGGATACTTCATTCCACTCTTTTTTTTGTTTGTTTGTATCTTACCGTCAAAAACGACGAAGATCTACCTTGAGGTGATAGACGGCATCACTGAGGAATGGTTAAAGCGAAATGTCGGTTTTAAACCCCAGTCTATCCACTTAGATTTTGAGGTTGCAGTACATGAAGCTTTCAAGATGCGTTTTCCAAACATAGAGGTCTAGGTCTGTGTCTTTCATCTGAAACAGAGCTGGCTGAGAAAATGTAATGAATTGGATCTGAAGATGTATGAGGAGAATGGTACTGAGATTGGCAGTTGGCTCAGTTTTGTTTTTTTTTTAATTGAGNGGGGGGGGGGGGGGAGCATGCGTTTCTTGCACCCATCCCATATCGAGGATTTCTTCTGTTTCCACGTGATGGCATCTGCATTCAAACAGGAGAATATTGAAAGTTTCCTGAATTACATTCTCAATACATACATCCTCCAGTCTGGATCTTTTCCGCCTCAGTTGGGGGCATCTCAAGAAATTGAAGGTCGAACAACAAACTGTTGCAAAAGTTTTCAGTTCTTTTGAGCAGCACTTCAGATGTCCATCTCCAAACATATTTACTTTTATCAGAAAGCTAGAAGAGCATAACATGACACAGCTGAGGCTGAATGCCATTCGTAAAAATGAAAGGACCAGAGCAAAAAAGTCAAGAAAAAAAAAAAAAAAGAACCACTGGATGGAAACCATCAGAAAGTTTAATGGAGAGATTAAAGTAGATTATGTGAGGAAAATGAGTTTTAAAATGTTCATGCATTGTTTATACCGATTTTAATGAATTGCAGTGATATTAATAAAAAACAGACCTGTATCCTGCTAAAAATCCTATTTCCACCTCCTTCACTGGTGAGCAAGGGTAACTACCATAGTGCCAGTGTATATATCAGAATCAACCATCTGAGCCTTGATTACTTGCTTCCCTAGAGATGTCAATCTCATCATAAAGAAACACTATGTTAGGCAAACGGAAAAGGCTTCGATTATTGCCACCAATACAATGAATCGTATTCGAACACGTATTTGTCGGCGAACGCATGATTCACAATATAGCTAAAAATTCTGATATTGCATAATGTCGGCGAACCCTTTGCACCCGTTATGAGAAGACAGTTATCTACATGCGAAAACATTCCTTGAATCTAAATTGTAAGTCTTCTTTTCATATATGATCGAGTGGTTAAAATAAAGTAGAAAAAAGTTCAGACCCACTGAGTGTCCACTCATCCCCGATTTCTTTAACCGTGTTTTGCCGCGTTCAGCTCCGCAAAGTTTGAGATTCAAGTCTGAGCAGCCCATGCCGCCATTTCACGCGATGATGGTTTTTGGCTTTGGAGACGACTGGTCTAGGCATGCCGAAGTTCGACATAAAACAGCCAGAAATAACAAAAACAACATATTGGCTGGTGACACAAAACCTGAATGTAAAAACTAGATTTTGGACTTTGGATATGCGCATTGGGCTACTGTGTTTCATGAAGCTTTCAAAGATGTATGACAAAGAAGTGAAGGTCATGGGATTATTTTTCTGTTACCAGGAAATGCGAATATGCTAGCTGGTAACTGAAACACTAGGCTACAAGTTACCCGAGGAGTGTGTGACAAGTTGTTGCTGTGTTTTGAAGCCATTGGGAAATATCAAGAGAATTTATCAAGTCTTACGTCACTTAATGGTAGGGACTGTTTTTATCGAATGATATTTATCAACCTCCTCTTTCTTCCCCCCCCCCCCCCCCCNTTTCAAATCCCCCATCTTGAGTATTCTGCTACACGGATACCATTGTATTGATTCCCTTCCCACCCCCTCTCCAGCGCCCCGGCAAATAAAAAACAAAACCTCTAGCCCACCTCGTCAATTTCATTGCCTACCTTTTAACCTTCTCCAGTTCAAACGATTTCGCTAAAAAAAAAATGCTAATCCGTCAAGAACTTAACCACCCTTCAAACCTATTCATCTGCAATTCATAGCTCTCTATACAAACTTATTCTTCACTTGGAAACCTTTCAACACTATAGTCTAGATCCACATAACCTTTGTCACCCCACTCACATTTCGAAACATTCAGTTTTGAAATACCTCGGGTAAGTTCAGTGCAACCGATTTATATCAGTTGAAGGAAGGGTCTAGATAAATTATTTTCCCGTTTTTATAGTTTCAGTCAAACATACGGGGGATTATCCAGTCGCCGACATTGCGAAATACATAGTTACCTGTTCCGACAAGTGAAACCTGTTCGCCGACAATTCAATGTTCGATTACCATGCGACTATTTACGATCTTTTCATACAATACTAACAGTGGAGTTAAGAATGTAAAGCGTATAGAACAGACAAAAATAAATGAGCATCAGAAAGTACTGCTGCAAGAGTTTATGTGAAAGATTACTAGATCTAGCTAAAGAAACTTTTTCAGGGACAGGAACATTTAGGCCTAAACAGTAATATTTCCAGTTAAATGCATCCCTAACAAAAGCCATTCTTAATTAATCTAAAGCTTTTTTTGNGGGGGGGGGAGGGGGAGGAGGGCATTCCACGTGATGGCATCTGCATTCAAACAGGAGAATATTGAAAGTTTCCTGGATTACATTCTCAATACATACATCCTCCAGTCTGGATCTTTTCCGCCTCAGTTGGGGGCATCTCAAGAAATTGAAGGTCGAACAACAAACTGTTGCGAAAGTTTTCAGTTCTTTTGGGCAGCACTTCAGATGTCCATCTCCAAACATTTACTTTTATCGGAAAGCTAGAACAGCATAACATGACACAGCTGAGGCTGAATGCCATTCGTATAAATGAAAGGACCAGAGCGAAAAAGTGAAGAAAAGAAAAAGAACCACTGGATGGAAACCATCAGAAAGTTTAATGGAGGAGAGAGAGAAGAAGCAGATTATGTGAGGAAAATGAATTTTAAACTGTTCATTTAATGTTTTTGCAGTGAATTAATAAAATATACCCACATCCTGCTCAAAATCGTATTTCCACTTTCTCGCTAGTGAGCAGGGGTAACTAACATAGTGCCAGTGCATATACATGTATCAGAATCAACCATCTGAGCCTTGACTTCCTGCTTCCCTAGAGATGTCAATCTCATCACAAAGAAACACTGTCCCTATGTAAGGCAAACGGAAAAGGTTTCGATTATTACCACCAATACAATATATCGTATTTGAATACACATTTGTCGGCGAACGCTCGATTAGCAGGTATGGCTAAAAAATCCTGATATTGCGTAATGTCGGAAAACCCTAACGCGCCCAAAACTTGCTTGTCCTGCTTGAGTGCAATACTGTGATAATATATCAATACTTGAGATTCACGCTTGTGCGGACATTGCACCAAAGCAGCAGTTCGCCACGAGATTGAACGAAGTGTAAAGTTTGCATTAACACAGTATTATATCTTTTGTTTAAAAAAAATAAGTGCATTTTGTGCATTGACCCGAATTTATTGATCCTAGGTTTCTGCGCTTACCCGTTGTGTTTATAATAACGTGAACGAAGCAGGCCTGACGAGCGTAACCTAATGAAATAAAAGTGGTTGGAACTTTCACAAGAAGATTTCACTTCAGGCGTATATCGACTCGGCTAACTCCCTTCCATTGAAATGACAACAACAACAACAACAACAACAACAACAAAAAAGCTGGCAAGTTACACTTGTCATAGAAATTACATAATGTACATCTCAAATGGAGTGGCTCTCTCTTCAACCCTGGCTATGAAATTTCTACAGTCCTACTTTTGAAATGTAGAAATCCATTTAATTGGCACTAATGGCATCATCGTTGATTACTCTGTTGTTGTTTTTAATTATTTGTAATTTTTATATACAGTATATATATATTAGATATTAGCAAACACTCTAACAATATGTCTAGTAATCAAAGATCACGGCAGATGACATCTCCATCTAACAAACCCTCGAAAAAATTACAGTAGCAACATTGTACATCTGTGCAGGGGCGTAGCGTGGGGGTCAAAACCAGGTAGGCAAACTTGTGCTAGGCGAATGGTTGTCCTTTTACCTCAACGTCACTCTACATACACACACATTAAGTAGAGACGCGGTATCATGCATGAAACAAAGTAGTATTTTATATCAAAAATTTGCTTTACCATCTAAACCAGAAATGCTGCGTAATAACAAGGCAATATCATGCAATAACAACGACAACAATATACAACAATGGTAACAGCAACAGTTTTGATGTATTGTTTACTCCTTACAGATAAGGGGGGCATGTGGGCAAAATAATTGAGGACGGTGTCCAAGAAGAAATAATTCTTTGATCAACCTTGCTTCCGCAGCAAAGAACATCNAACTTGTGCTAGGCGAATGGTTGTCCTTTTACCTCAACGTCACTCTACATACACACACATTAAGTAGAGACGTGGTATCATGCATGAAACAAAGTAGTATTTTATATCAAAAATTTGCTCTACCATCTAAACCAGAAATGCTGCGTAATAACAAGGCAACATCAAGCAATAACAACGACAACAATTTACAACAATGGTAACAGCAACAGTTTTGATGTATTGTTTACTCCTTACAGATAAGGGGGGCATGTGGGCAAAATAATTGAGGACGGTGTCCAAGAAGAAATAATTCTTTGATCAACCTTGCTTCCGCAGCAAAGAACATCAGACCTTTTTTTTGTTTTGTTTTTTATGTGTCTGGCTTACCTCATAATTGAGCGTGTCTTTTATTCGTCGCACGTCGCTAAGAGGGAGCTCGCAGGCGCACAACCAAGTATACTAGTAGTTTCATAAAATCCATCTTGCCAAAAATGGTACTTTCAGGGTATAGATCTAGACTTAGACCTAGTCTAGATCTATCTAGTCTTGCCTATGAGCACCAAGACAAGAAAACACACAGGCAATAGCTAACCCACACGACCCAATTCCAAGTCGGTGAATGAAAACAGGGGAAGTCATTCATCTAACTTCTTTCTTTACGGCCTCGTTTCTGGTGGTTACAGACCTGTAAGAGGATTGGACCCTTTTTTCCTCTATGGGCTATATTAACATTTTGAGCTGCCCACTGAACCCAAAGATTTAGCTTTCACCCAGACCCATACCAGATTGAAGCTCATTATGTGGCCCAAATTTTAAGACTTACCCAACCCTAGCAAGCCCGATGAAATTTTGAGCTTGGTTGCTATTTGTAAACAGAACCTATATTTTTCACCGGTCAACGCCAAACCCCGCCTCTTCCGCCTGAGCACACCCTTGACCTGGCAGTTCCAGCCCAGGGCTAAATAGTGCCTGGTAAAATAAAGTAAAATGGACACAGATTCCCATGATATCAAAATTTCCCCCCTGGAGCCCTTATTACTGGAAGCAGGGCATGCCAAAAGAGGGAAAAGGGGAGATGAAATATACCCCCTAAGAGGTAGGACCAAAACGTGAAAGTAGACTTACAGGCTATAATTGTACTTTCACTTTGTGGTCCTACTCATTTAGCCTGTTGACCGCCCCTTGTTCGAAGGGAAAAAGCATAGCAAGCTGTTGGCCAGGTGAGAATCAAGACCGTAAACTCTTATACGCGTTCCCTTGACCGTGTTCACTGTAGGTAGTATTGGAATAAGCCTGTCCATAGGAAAACTTTGGCAAAAATAATACAGAATTACATAGGCAGTTTCCCCCTCAGTTTTCAAATGTGCTCTTGTGTTGCATATTTTCATAGCCTTTCAAAACTATGGGCATTGTTAGATTAATATTCCACCCCAAAATCTCAAAATTTGTATTTGTGTTTGAAAATGGTTCCTTGTGAAGATTTTAGTATCAGACAGCATGTGAGTTGCAGGCAGTTCTCTACTTGCGACTACTCGCAGGGGACCTGAGAATAGCCGCATGTTCTGCTGAAGAGAATACTCAGCAAGGTGCTGCAGGGGACAATACTTCATGTTAAAACTGCATGAATAAAATACGGAGTTGCTGCCCCTGAAGACCCCTGCTATTGTTTGTTACTGGCACCTATTGTTTTTCCTTCTTTCGACCCTATTAACATACAAATAGATTTACTACTGTGATCTCGGGATAGTTATCCGATGGAGGAAGAAAAAAAAAAAGAGNGGGGGGGGGGGGGGGGGGGTCAACGCCCAAAATTTTGCGCAACTCTCTTTAAATCACCTCGAATTCTGATTTGGTCCCCAGGTCTTCATTAGGCTGGTTTTGACCGCGTGCTAATACATAGGCCTAAAACACTTTAATTTAATATCTAGAAAGCTCAGATTTTATCTAAACCTTTAAAATTAGATGTTTATTTACATCACAGGTCATTTTACTACACCCTGACACTGGCTGGTAGCCCTTCCCGGCCCCCTCCCACAAAATGAGGATTTTATATTTTAGCGGATAAATTGCTGTTGATTTCTGTCTCATTCTGTAACTACCCCCGCCCCTTCCCTCATCCTTTCTCCCAATCCTTTCCCGTATGACAACTGCCTGTAAAATAATTATCTAAAAAAGTGTTATTGACCCCTGGGGAAAATTGGTGCACCATGCCTCACTGAAGACGTCCGCGGGGCTCCCGTCTCTAAAGTGGTTCTAAATTTGTAGCTTCACTCGGTAAAAACTACTTGCTGCACTTCCTATGATGCCAGATTGCCCTGTTTCATACCAACTAACCTGGAATAGTTTCCAGTGGTCCCCACACATATTATTATGGGCAATTCACTGACATTTGAAGTCTTCGTCTTCAGCAACATTGTGCAATACTGTATAAGGTCTTGTATCAGTCAGAGCTAGCCTCGCATCGCGGAACACACCAGCTTCTACTCAAATTTACTTGCCCCCGGAACTGAATATACCACCCGGCCTGCTCATGAGTATGAGAAAGGTCTATATTATAGTAATTTATACCAAGAATAAGAAGCAGCGACAACCGGCACGTTGCAATCCGGAAGCGGAAACTAGGCGGGGAGTTCCGAGGGGACGAGGAATACGAAATCACGTCGGGATAGCAGGCGTTTAAAAAACTAGGATATTAGAGTTCTTTCATATATGAGGAGGGCTAAAATCCGATCCTTTCACTCTCCGAGTGGGGCCACCTTGCTCCATGGATCGTAAAATAAAGCCAAATAATAATACAGTAATAATTGAGAACTTGCGCATTTACGATTAACAGTTACATTAGTGCATCGATGTTGAAGGCACTCTCAGTAGCGTTCAATATACAGAGTTAATGTAAGCCTTAAGATGGTAAGAGATCCCATCGTTAGTACGCAAGTGCTCAAATAAGAAAAATCAGTGACTGACAAAGTGGTCACAACGGGAGAAGCCCGTCAGCCGTGCGATCCGACCGTTAAACCCCCATTGATCTAAGGCCCGATTATGCCTATCCTCCATTGCTCCCCTTGCACTGTCTTTCACTTCTTATCTGGAGAATGTCAATACCACAGCCTTGCGATATATGCAAGACGCTCGGAAATGCCATTTAGTAGTATCTGGGTGCTGACGGTGGAATATTATGAAGTGCCTAATTTAACGATAAGGGTGTGGACTTCTCAAGTGGGCAGAGAGTTGCTGGGTCTGGACAAGAAAAGTAATATAGATAAGACTTGTCTGGGAACACAGCATGGGAAAAGGGGTCTTTTGGAGAATACAGGTTGGTGCTAGCGCAACTTAATGGATAACTTGAAAAGTAACAGCAGCTAATAATAACGACGACGACGACGACGACAACAACAACAACAACAACAACAACAACAACAACAACAACAACAACAACAGTAACAACACAGCAACAGCAACAACAAAAACAACGAAATCAGGGTTTAAGTTGCATACAATATTATCCAACATGACAAATCACTTAGAATTCTACAACTGGCATGAAGTTGATTTTTTTTTTCTTCACTTCACGTGCCTTGTTCACTGGGCAGACACAGGTCAATGGCCCCTCCTACAGCTGTCTGTGTTCACAATCCAACATCCACAAACACTCATATCAAAATAGATATACAGTACTTGCATAATAAATGAGTTTCAACCATACTTCAAGTATTTGCACTTGAAAGTGATCTGGGAAGTTTAAATGTCAAAATTTCAGCTGACTAATATAAGCCCTGGCAATGACAGGAAAAGAGAAATACTAATAATATATGAGTGAACTGCTCTGTGTACTTCGATCTCAGATCTCTCCTTATGGAGGCAGCGTTGCTGTATGGTTTGTGAGTCGTTTTCAGAAACTGAAGACTGTCAAGACTTAAAAAGTTTGTGTGTTCGACTCGCTGGCCCGACGGGTTTACGTTGTGGTGTCCTTAAGAAAGACACTTCACTTTTCTTTCCTCACTCAGCTCAGGTGTGAATGAGTACCTGGCTTTGGGACTAGGGACTAGGGAGCTGCACTGCGGCGAGTAGCAATGATTTTTACATG
>JAWQUT010000834.1:148106-180719 GCA_033807755.1 Ellobium chinense
GGATGGGAAACAGGGCGCCGCACCGCGAACGATCAGCATTGGTTTTGTTACATGTTTTATTTGTAATGTTATGTATTTACGTGCATGGTGTACACTGTTCTATGTATATGAATAAGATGTATAATATTTATGGTATTGTAAACCAATTTCCTTACAGGGTCAATAAAAGTCATATATTGTTCAGTTTAAATGTCATGGTTACATGCCAGTTGGGTAAACGTAAGTTTAGTCAAACAAGCCTAGATGCAGCCATGATGTAACCTATCAATATACAACAACAACAACAGCAGCAACAAACTCTTTCATCTACCCTTTTTGCCTGCCGCAGTAAGAAGAGACTGGCATAACAGAACAGACATCGCATGGGTGGGATCGAGCAAACAAAACGAATGAGGTATATGAAGGGAAGGTCTCCAAGTTCCAGTGGGCACTGGAATCTTCTCTCGGCTTCCTTCCTTACACGAAACGTCCACTGCAGGGAGTGAGTTGTCATCTTATTGACAGCAGATTCCGGAAGTTATATAATTGATTTAATCAGCTCTGCACTGCGGCGACCTTACACAACGATACGGATCGTTAGCCTATTTAAATGTCACCCTGTCTCAGGTCACAAACCGGCGCCAAATGATTGAGGGATCAGCACTGATACAAAAAGAGATACATGTACGTGAGGATCGAAGTGCCAATCGATATGTCAATACAAAGTGCAAATAATCAATATCTAAGCTAAGAAATATGGGTACAAGCATAGAGGCCTATCAGTACACAGAGATGTAGATACAGAGCAGAAGAGTATTCATATATCACAGGAGAGAGACAGTGTAAAGGTAAGTTTATACCGTTGACTCTGCGTGTACTTATCTGTGATCCACCCACTGCACTTTTCGATCAAGATCAGCATTTTTTTTTTTCAGAAGACAAGATATTTTTCTGTGAACAATACAAACATCGTAAACAGGCAGTTTCGGAAAATGTCACCCTCAGCTTAATTACTGTACAATTTTTCTGTGTAACCGATGGAGTTGCTTTTATGTAGAGTTCACCGTCCACATGTTATGATTACACACGCCCAAATGTTTTTGCTATATATTACTAGACTATGTACTGTCAACAGCTGACGTCACTTCAGTCCTAATTATTGTTGGCTGTTCCCACTCACAAGTAATGGAAATGAGGATCTGATCTAACCAAAAAAAAAAATATTTATTTTAACAGCGTATGACAAGTATTTTTTTGTTGTTTCTTGTGGTATCTCTTCGTTTTGACCCACTCCAGTGAAAAACCAGTTAAGGCCTCCGGCTACTTCAAGAAAACAGGAGATTAGCTCATTGACAGCCCCTATCTTTTCAAACATCTGGCCCGAAATAGTGCTGCTTTAAGCTAATCTGGCCAGGGAAGTGACAAATGCATTAGAACAGACCACAGTTCAGGTCACTGGGCCCTTGGGAGAAAGAAAAAAAAATGATATAGATCACCTTATTAGTCCAATTCAAGTGATTTCAAAATTAATGCGCACGTGTAACCTTCATGGACAAGGGCAATGAGACCCAGTTAAGACGTCTAGGGCATGGTGACCATAATATAGAATTTCAATATTGCGGCACTATAGTCTAGTCGTATATTTTTGATTTCATAATGCTGCGGGTTTAAAGTGGGATTCCACTTCTCAGATTTCAAATCAAGCTTAGAAGAGTGCAATAAAGAAATTTTACAGGCAACACTGTAAAAAAAGTCACGTGTGAGAAGAGTTGAGAAAGGACCACAGGAGTCAACTCTCTAGTCGAGAGGCAAAGGTGAAAAAAAAAAAAGACAATTCAGGTAAATTTAGTAGGAAAAAAACTGTCTCGAAAGGCTTGGTGGAAATAAGATTGTCTTTAGAATACAGAATCTAATACGATTTGCCTCTTTGAACCAATAAATTATATTGTTTTCTTTATGGTCATTTACAAGAAATTTCACAATCTCAAAGTCTTCTTCAATAGTCTGCATCCATGAGATTATTAAACAAAGATGTTTAAAATATAGATCTTTCACTTCGTTCTCTAGCTGGGTCTATTAATCGATACATCGAAAAATGTAAACAAGCCAACTATGACTATAGTTTCCTTAACAAGTCTTCCGCATAGCAGGACACATTGATAGCGAGGTAAATGACCAGGTACACTTTACAAAATCAAGAGAGAATGCAAACTTATTCGCAGGCAGGTTCACAAATCTAAGACCTATTCTGCATAATCTGTCTTAAGGAGAGGTTTTGTACTGTTTTCATAAAGCTTATGATCAAACCTATTTTCATTCAAGTAGGAATCTGTAACCTTTATACACATACGAGGTACCCTCGAAAAGTTCCCGGACTACTCCTAAAGATATTCATAAACCTACACTCCCAGAGGGAGTCATCACAATGATTCAGGCGCCACTACCAAACCTTATGTAACCGGGTGGAAAAGCAGTACAGTGTATAGTATTCTTTCTCTTATATTTAAGGGGGAGGAAGGTGAGCTTAGTCTGATAATTTTTCAGATGGTACATATTATTTTTAAGGAAGTGTGTCACCAGGGATTTTACCAAATTACTGTGAATGATCAATTTTGAGAAGACAGGCCGAAAAAACCTACGTTAGAAAATTTCTGTCCCTGCCGAGGACCGAACCAGTGTCTCTCAGCTTGCAACTCTGAACGTGTTACCACTACACTACAAGGACGCTAACTTCACAGCAATTTAATTCGCCTGAATCGATCCCTAACTTCCACGTGCGAACCTAGTGTTCACCCGTGACCCAAACACATTTCCCGACTGCTCACACTAACCGAGAACCAGACTCCGAAGTCTTTATGTGTCAACATGTCAACATCATCTGCGATTCAGCATGGATCCCCTCTATCATATGGAATCACCTCCCTATCAGCTAAATTTTCATCTTTAGGAAGTAGACAAAGTCACGCGTAGCAATATTCGGCGAATACGAGGGTTGGGGGACAACGGAGATGTAGTTTGAGATTGGAAGCTGCTGAATTCTGAAGATGGAGTGCGCGGACTCGTTGTTATGTTGCAATTGCTCTTTTAGCGCCAAATTGGTGGCCGCGTCCGCCTCACGTTCTTGCGCAATCGCCTCAGGACCCTGCACTCCAGTAAAAGTCAGCGAATGTGTGACCCACAGACATACAGTACATGCACTGTACTTTCATGATTTCTCCCTCTTCCTTGGATGTCTTCTCTGTCCCCCCTTACAACCCCAACCTCCCAGTGCTTCCTGAATAATCTGCATTCCGCTATTAAGTATATTTACAGCTTGTCATATACAGATTTCGTGAGCAAGAATGCACATTCTCAAAGTAATAAGGTGTTTTTACGTTGCAAGCGGCGTTTTCATTATTTCTCCACAAATAACGCATTTCTTACTGTTTCGCGTCACTATTACCAAGACATTATTCACCGATAACAGGTAAAAGGTTGGGGACTTTAACTCCCATAAAGTGACTGCCCCCGACGCAAATGTATGTCACTGCTCGTGTCGGCAGCTATGCTCTTAGCTCCAAAATAAAATCGTGACACTCATTTTCTTTGTTGCACGGTGAAAGACTTGATTCGAGAGTGGAAACTTAAGAAATATTTCATTTCGAACATTACATGTTTCAACTTATCTCTTTGCTGTGCAGCTTTATTTTATTTACCCAGCTCTCACATTCACAAATATGAGAAATCGAGCTCTATCCTGTGTGACAGACGCGTAGATAAGAACTGGGTGAAGGGGTGGCGGCCAGGCGAATTTAATCCACCTCCAAAAAAAGTATTTTTCCCCGGTTCCCCTCTCCCTCAAATGGATCTTAGCTGGCCGTTACACGTACTTTCATTTATTTAATCATCACGACACGAGAGCCCACCCCCTCCCCCTAAATCGACTAGTATGCCCTATCATCCCCACGAGGAACTCCACCCAGTTACGCTCCTGGACACATAACACTTAACAGTCGTCCTGTGTCACAACAATGCGATAAAGAGGAAGCGCGTAATATCTATAGAGGTGTCAAGATACGTGTAAAACATGCAGTTAAACATGAACTGTCTGCTATCATTCTACGATTGCTGCTGAGTTTCTAAATCAAATGCTTTAACACTTAGGTCGCATAATACGAATTCTTGACAGGGCTTTTGAGAAATCAATAAATCCACTGCAAAATGGAAGTAAACTTGACACCTGCTTTGCAATCAAACAATCCGGAGACGCAAAAAAAACAAGTAGATCTCCTCGTCACGAATAGAGACATTACCACAGGCCCTTATTCAACTTCTGCCCGCAGACAACGAAGTTTCCACTTATGTAAACAGGCTAAGGTAAGCTGGTATGAATTATTTAGGCCTAATTTCGATTTAATTTATTCATCTACATTGTTCCTTAAGTTTTAGATCACACACATACCCAATAAGGTTTACTGTCGCCTGATCGCAGACATGGACCGTTTTTTAAAGTAGTGTATTAGCTACTGTAAATCTACGTCTACATATTTTGTGTTAAATTTATCTCGGGATATGGGCTTATATTCTGTATTCCTCGTAATATCTAGATGAATGCTCATGCTGTCTTTATTTTTGTGGATGAAAATGTCCAACATATCCTCCTCTCCCCCCCCCCCCCCCCCCCNCACCACACTCCTCGCACTCTCTCCCCCTCACCTCCTCCCCTTTTCAAAATTTACAGTATAATTGGCAAAAGACAATAAATAAGCACAGTCAGGTGTACCTATCTGCAAGACGGGGTTTCAGCCCCAAAAAACCGACCATGTGGCCTTAAACAGAATCAGGTCTTTATGCGAAATGCACTGGCTGCAGCTGATTTCCTCTTGGGTTTGAAATTCATGAAACTTTTATCGTATCACCATTAATCGAACTTTCATTATTTCTCCAATAGAAGTCAAGTAGGATAAAGGGGGAAGTGCTCAAGAAGACAAATGCAGAGGGAAAATGAAAGAAGGAAAGAAAGTCATGTGGTGGGAATGGAACCCGCGACCTCTGCGTCGGCACCCATCGCCAATAAAGTTAAAACGTGATCATTTCTATCTCCTCTTGCCATATTTGTACCGGACTGCATTTTCGTTCCGATAAAGAGAAGGCGTCCTATTTCCACAGTGCTGTTCTGCAGCGACAGAAGGCCTGGTTCTATGAGACTAGGTTCTCAGATTCAATTTCTTGACATCAGCAGATTCTTGGGTGTACCAGGCCGCTGAATGGCGGGTTCTTAGGCGGATTCTATATATTATGTGCTGTGAACTACAATATAATGACCAGGCCTGTGACACTGTCACTGTGTTCTTCTAAATTTCTCTCCGTTGAAAATAAAACGATCCCAGACTGAGATTCCAATCCGTTCACTGGACGGATTTTAAAATGCGAGCTCCTCATATCGACTGCATTTTGCATACATATCCTATTTGTTGGTCGTATACATGTCCTTACTTGTTAGCATTCCATACGACATTTCTTTGATGGATTTCCCTGTTGACCAATACTTGTCTCTGACCTGTTTGTGGAGTTGGATTATGAAGATGACCATGTATCGTATTGATCTCAGTGGCCCTGTCAGATCTCGATGACTCAGCTCCTCGAGTGTTGCTGAATGTCACACAAGAGGTGCTGACGTCATAACATCAATCATCATAACCACAGGATTAATAACATCACTTCCGTCATCACTATCGTCACCATTATCATCACTACGTCATCACCACCACCGTCATCGCGTCTTGCCGAGAAGAGAGGGAGAAAAAAAGAAGTAGCAGAAAACGCCGCCGGTGTCTAGAATGAATTTAATCATTTCATGGCAAGGTAATGTCATGGAAAATTTAAACACGATATAAGATGAAACCGAATTTTCGCGTCAAATCAAGAATTTGTCTCTTTATCCAGAGTTGATAAACCAAACCTAATTACCATCACTGTCAACAGATCTGTGCTGGATCTTGTTAGAAGCTGTAGTTTCCGTGTTTGCCCTTCACCGTTTCTTAATAAACTTGACTTTGATGGTACAGAAAATTTTGCTCTTTTTAGCTCATGGGAGTTGCTGGTTGAGGGCTATCGCTACTAACCCTCTCCGCTCCTGTGGCACTGCAGACCAGACATCTAAAATATCCTCCAGAAATGCTACACTGCCCCAGCCTCTCAATCTCGAGAGAGTTGACAGCACGTGAGAGGAAACTTGAGTTGGTCAACCTAGAGAAATCAAATCAGCAATCATCATACACAGAAATGGGCTGACGGCATGACTTGATAAAAGCAGAGGAGCTGTTAGCACTCCAAGCCTGCGGGACTCCTAGCTACTGTCATGATCTCTGACTTATTACTGAGGAAGTCCGTACGTACACTTGGAGTAGACCCTAAACATACTCAGCGGTTTATGTTAGCAGCAGTGAATTCCGCGAGGGAGAGTAACAAGGTCTTATCCGATTCATTTATCCTTCGTGGATTTTTCGATTGGAATTCATCATTATCGCATTCCACCAATGGGTTGCGAAATAGCTTGGCAATAAGGTGAATGGTCAAGATAAGCATTATGCATCTGTATGCTGTAGATCATCTTCTTCGAAATGACAAATCTTCTCCCTTCTCCCTAAGCAAGCGCTCTCCATATTTCCTTTTCATATCATAATACAATCCACTCCGCTTAATTCCAACACATCTGATAGCACTTTTGGCTTAATCACGGCTTCCAGGGTATGGTGTTGTCTTAAGCAAAAAGTCATTGGATAATCGCAACTCTTTTTAATTGCAACATTTTCCATGCTCTCTAGTGGCTGCGATAAGGCGGAGACCACTGTATTGTAGTATCAATTTCCCAAGAATGTGCCCGGTGAAAGCCGATTTCCGGACGACCATCCGCACGCCGCATTATGGCTGGGTAAGTCCATGCGGTATGGGTGAAATCGGATAATGAGCTGATGGGCCATGTGTGCCAGTGAACTGCTTTGGGCAGGTTTCTGACGTCTCTAACTGAACGGAGCCCCTGCTCCAAGCTCTGCTGCTCTCAACACTGGAGTGGGTCTAATGCTAAATCTTCCGGGTCTTTTGTTTGAGGAGATTTGCCTGTTAACGTCATCGTGTGAGATCTTTGCTAGCCAAATTGATTCGTTCAGTATCAGAATCTGGATTGAACAACAGGGTAAGATACTAGCGTTTCTACTGTACCTTTGGTGTGATATTTTACCACATTAAACCTTTACGGTTGTGATTCAGTGATACCTGAGTATGTCAAAGAGATAGTGCTAACAAAACAGTGGAATATGACAAGAACTCATCTGGGCGTAGAGTCCGAGACCGCAGTAACTGATGTTAAAGGTACAGTGTAAAGCAGGCCCAGGCAATAAATCCTGGTTTTATGTCTTAGTTTAATGACAGTGGTGGAAGTGATAATGACACAGACCTGTTCAGTACACTTGAGACAACACCTGCACTTAATGCCCGTGACTGGAGCGATACGCATTTTTTTTGATGGCATACGTGACCGCGGTGTCAAAGTTATCGTCACGCTCTTTCCATATTCGCCTGCGCAATTTCTGGAGGCTTTGAGAAATTGAGCGGGGAATAACATTTGGTACCTTGGTATTTATACATATGAGACTTGGCTTTCCAACGACATGATCACTTTCTTTGTGCACATAGACCCTGTATATTGTGTGAAGCTTAACTTCGCAATGGTACCATCTCACAAAGGAGTTACAGATTTCATGAGATGGCCAGTATAGGTGGAAATGCTACATTGGTGTTAGGATGAAATTTGTACTTTCGGTTTCTCAGTGAAATGTTATCAATACATCAAAACAATGATATGTAATGTATACATTGTCTGTGTTAAGGTTTAAGATTGTATTCCATAAATATGGTCCATATTAAATTGTGTATCCTTTTGCTATCAATTTATGCCCGCTTCTAATGGCATGTGTAGAATCAGAATTCACGCAGCGTAGGAGTTCAAAAAATGAAAGTCGTAACAGTTTTGTAAAGAAGTTTGTCTCTTCAAGCCAATAAAATGTTGCATGAGACCCCTTTTTATATGACATCATTTTGTAAAATACAACATTAAACATCAGCATGGATGATATTATTCAACGATCAAACCTTGTGGTTTAGACTTCAAGCCATAAGTAACATAGACAACCAAGCCTTGACAGTTGACAGTCAAGTGAATGCTCCTCATGCAGTTGAATCAGCACTCCTGTGCGTAACTGTCTCCATTGTTAGGGCGGGAAGACAACCAGTCGCACAGAAAATCCTCCGTATTTACCGAGCTGATAAGCAGACGATATAAATTATCATGACTTTCACAGCAGAACATTCTGATTCACAGCTGTAAACAGTTGTGAACTTGCGCATTTGCAGTGGGATCTCTTAATCGTCATAAGAAATACATGAACTCAGCATATTGAACGCTACTATAAGTGCGTTCAACATCGATACAGTAATGTAATTCTTACGATGTTAAGAGATCCCATCGTTACAGCGCAAGTTCTCAAGTGTTACATGCTCTCATGATCATTAATTATAGTACACATATGTTTTTATAACTTGAGCAAAATGAAGTTTCTTGTGTCTTGTATTTTGCCCCACAAAAAATAAAACATCAACGACCAGTTCACGTGCTTGTCTTGACATTTGTTTATTAAAACTGGTAGGTGATATATTAGTCTGGTTTACCCAAAACAGAAAAAAAACCAAAAACAACAAAACAAATTATTGAAATGGTTACATCTCTTCGATCTCAATTGGTGTTGCCATTCCTATCATGTGCTTTTCCCCAACAGCGAAAGTGATTTTCCCCTACATTTCCCTACGCATTACGCTGGAGCAAATTTAGTGAATGAAATCCTACAATTTTACTATTAAAAAAGAAGAAAAAAACCCCAAAAACGGGCATTTTATCCTATCCTCTTCAGCCTATATTTCACGAATTTTCCCCAAAAACTTACGAAAAATGATTTTTTTTCCTACGTAGAGGAAAATAGCTTTTCCAATATTCCATTTTATCCTACCGTAGGGGGGAAATTCCTAAGAGTGGCAACACTGATCTCGGCTATAAATCTTGTGAGGTATATATTTAAAAAAGTAAATCAGGACATTATGACGCATTGATCTAATCATACCACCCTGGATCACTCTTTCTTTAATCTCGGATCTTAGGTTTTGTGCGAATCGAATTTTATTGCCAGGGTCTGTCCAAGCGGTACACGAAGCCAGTGACAAGTGAATACATGATATGTGTAATAGATCATTCGCCATTCATTTAGCGGTCAGACGCGCCCCGCTTAGAGAAAAAGGCCCTTATAACAGCAGAACATCAGACCGAAACCCGAAGTCTTTTTCCAGACGCGGTATATTAGGGCTCTGTGCCCCGGTAATTTAGAAACTCGATCCTAATCACTGACTCCACGATGATTCCGAGATCAAACAGAAACCGCCACCGAACGGTATTTCGCTGATCGCCTCTCTCGTGTTGTGCATGTAGGCTACGTGTATTCGAAAAATTAAGGGCTAAAGCATTTGACGTCATAAACTACAAGATACAGTATCGTCCTGGCGGTGCCGTTTTCATATGGCTTGACACATTGAAACATGGTCAGTGCTGGAATCATTTGATTAATAGACCATGACAATCTTTGCTGTATACCTGTGCTGTGATTAATTACAATGAGGTACTGAGTGTATTATTTGATCATTAGCAACAACAGCACCGGCGTGTGGCCAACTGGTTTGGGATTGCAGTACTGTCGTGAGATCAGTCAAGCGGGCAGATTAGCTGGATCAGGGAGAATAACATTCAGGACTCTGCCAAATGCATTACATGAAAACAAGTGGCGATGTGAATTGCATCAGTGATCAGTTGTAGGTGTTTTAGACTTTAAGCGTTGCTGTAATAACAATAACAATATAATCATAATAATAACAATAGGATTTATAAATCTCGTATCCAGGTCTATTCACGCAACTTTATATTATTACCTCTAAAGGCCATACCACTCTAGGGTATTCTCAGTTACTAGGTACAGTGGTATTCATAGGTAGGCCTATCATAGCTGATTCCCAGTGTTAAAAAATGTGAAGAGTGATCAAATCGACAGAGCCTCGCAATGAGTGCCTCGGTCTAAAACCTCGACTGGGATCAGTCCATCAAACACTGACGAGACGAGGATTCCCCGTTTATTGCATGCATTAGGAGGATTAAAGTCTGATCCTGACTTTGCCAGCTTTCCAGGATCTGGTACTTCCTCTCTGATTCGTCAGAGTACATGTTCTCGTCACATGATTCATTATATTCCGAAGTTCTCACGCGAGTCAGGGCTAAGAAAGAGCGATACCGAACCATTTCCCGGAAGTGTTGACTCATTATCCAGATGGCCTGCTGTTTGAACTGTAAATGATAAAGTTTTTTTGTTTTGTTTTTTTTTCAAGAAAGAGTAACTCGAGAGGCAGGCGACGCCAGACTTATCGACTCTTGTTCCTGAGTCCCCACGCCTTTCTCATTATCGTGCACACAAAAAAGCACACTGTACAAAGCCCAGTCCATGCTGATATTTGATAATCAATTTATTAGGCAAAAGCGTCAATTGTCACCTGAGCAGCGCGGGGCATGTGCCGAGTATGTCAACAGAAAACACTTACACGACAAGACGGCAAATTTGCTCTCCCCCTTAGCCAGGTAACCAGTCAGCGTACTGTCGCCAGGGTCTGGTGGATTTGGAAGCTTAACACTACAATATACTTAATCTTCAGACTTTGACGCTCACAGTTTGTTAAATCCAATTTTTATATTCGCCCCTCTATTTCCTTTTTCCCCCCTCTAACATAAAAACATTAAGAGAAGAAATGAAACAAAAAAAAAACAAAACTTATCGCTACTATGTTACAGTAGTGTCGTCATTCAAGAGAGTAAGCATTAATATTGGAAGGTCACGAAAAAGAAATGTGCCCACTATTTCGCATAGACGATAAATAGATGTTGAGGATGTCTCATTTCGTTCTCTAAAGCAATTCTCTTCGTCCAATGCCTGGAGAAGTGCAGAAATGTAAGCATATTCAGCACGTATTAATTGGAAAGTTAGGATTGTCCACAATCTGTGAAATGGAAATATGTATGCAACATACGACCAATTGTTAATGAAAGTGTGGTGTTGTTACAATTGTTAATGAAAGTGTGGTGTTGTTACAATTGTTAATGAAAGTTAGGTGCTATGATAATGAAAGTTAGATGCTACGTTAATGAAAGTTAGATGCTACAAGGCGTTTGTAAATTGATTACACTGATTTATTCAAATGACCAGAATCAGAGTTGCACTTTCATGAACGCTCCTTTAAACAGTATGTTTTTATCTGTATTTCAGATCCCTGGAAACCCGACCAACGTTTACGTAATGACCTAGACACGGTGTGGACTGTGCTCAGGCATCAAGAAATTTACTTCATATAATGTAGGATTCTATGTGGTGAAATCACCTCTTCATTTTTTTGCCACAGAAATAACAGGGAGGCCGAAAGGCTCAATCTTTCTGACATTGTCACAAGCTGATAAAAGAACGATTTTCTCTGGCGGCGATTGAACGGCATCGTGGATAAAAATGAATTGATACTTGGAGCTTAAAACACAGCATGGCTTAAGACGACAAGCAGATGGCAAAACGATTTTCATTTTTCATCGATTTACGTTATCGATCTATCGGTTTCGGAATTCTTTTCTGAATGTGTATACACGTGATGAAATCAGACATGGAGACCGTTGCTGTGAAAACAAACCTGAAGCTGGCATTTGTTAACTCTTAGCGTTAGTAATACACACAGCAGTGCTTTGTTTCGCTTTTATTTACCCAGTGAATCAATTGTTTCTAGCATTAGCAGACAAAACAGAAACGAGAGGGCGATACACTGAGTGGAAGGCCATGCTCACTATAGAAACGACGAAAGGCGGTGAAGAAGTAAATGTGACTCTGACGACAGCTTGGAGTGAATGACGTTTTCGACATGTGAAACTGGCATAGTCCAGATCCAATTGTGTACCAATTTTTCAAGTGTCTTGACGATGTGTGGTTAGCCGGAAGTGAAAGACACAAATAAATCTGATGACAAGCCAGTATGATTTGAAGCTGCACTAAGACGTCAGTCAAAGTAAGTGACAAGTAAACGAGCAAGTTTAGGCACATTACTTTCTTGGCTTATTGCTTGTCCTGAATCGGTGCTATCCGGACTATACAGTTTATTTGACAAAAGGGTGCTTACTCTTTTCGATTTTCGAGATTGGAGCAGTGGTAGTAGCAGCTTCTGACCAGGCTTCCTAACATTTTCTAGTCCCAATGTCATCTGATATAAAAACTGGGAAAACATTCCCGACCATCCTTTCCAAGCTCAAGGCTCTGAAAGAGAAAGAGCAACAAACCGCCTCCCTCGATTCCAAAGAAGATGGCGCTCGTAATGGTCGTGGGGACGAAAAAGGTGGGCGTGGTGAAGATGGTTCAAAAAGTCGCCTTGAGCGCGCCACAGAGCCTCGCTCTACGCCCCGCCTTGCCTGGATGGCTAGGAAAGACTCCACCTTCTCAACCGTTTCTTCCCTCAACTACAACGGCAACGAGCCGGGTAAATCTATCTTGGGACGCATCCCGTCCCTCATGAGTCTAGGCGGGTCGGCCTCGCCCTGGGGGAAGCGTCTGAAGAAAAAGCGCGATGCAGAGGAATACGCAGCTCAGAAACTAGCGCGGCAGAAGGAGGAAATGGCAACCTTCTACAGAGGCACGCCAATGACGGATGACAAAGCTACATCCAGCGAGATTCTAAGATTTCTATATGAACTCTGGGAACCTCAGTTATGCTCCTCCTACAGGAAGGATGCTAAAATCACTACCACGTGCAGACAGGACTTGCGCAGTGCGCGAAGAATCGCGCAGACCACGCCCCGACGCATCGCCAAATTCCATCGCGCACGTCTGATTATAGACACGTGTAACCAAATGTCCAGTCAATCAGGTTTGGACAGCAGAAGGAGTTCTTTAGCCAGGCCAAGAAGTGCGAAGTCAGTAACTTGATTTCAATAGGTTACCTGATATGCATCTACCCGGCTAAGTGTTCAATGTTTGACTACAGTATTCCTCCAACATGTGATAATTTGGGACGCATATTGCGATAAACTACCAAGCAAACATGTCATCTGGGATCCACGTGGGACCTATATAGCTTTTTTGACATATTATCTGAGAATGGACTAACCCACATGAAACCAGTATGATTTCAATAGTGAATAGGAGGTTACCCGTATGTTCGCCTGATGTTTCATACGTGAGGCCTATTTGCTTTCCAGACATTTCTTAAAATGTCCAACCTGTATGGGATTCATGTCTTAGCCATACACAAGCAGCCACTCAGCGGCCCACATGGTGCCGAGATGGACATGCAAGACTGGTATGTGCAAACACATGCAATTCTTAGCATCAAGAAAATCTACATGAGTGTATCTGAAAACAATTTCTGAAAAACACTACACGCCAAGTTCTTGTGGCTAGCAAAATGCATTAAAACTTTGTACTACAATGGAACCCTGATCGCACTCCCATTCTTCGGACCAAGCTACTGAGGATGTCTTATCAAAAGTTTTGTATTGTCAAGATTTCTCTTTGTAGGAATTAAAGCAATTAGAACTGTTGAATGGAAGTGTAGCAAGCTAGATATTGTGTTAAGCAATGGTTGTGTTGACAGAGTTCTACTGTATTCCTAGTATATAAAGTTCAAAGGGTAGCCCTCCACCGTAATTAAGAAAATTAGATATTTAAAAAAAAACAAAACACTGCTGAAGGGCCATGTTATAACCAAAGGCAAATATTAAGTATGATTTCTCAAAATTTAGCCACAGTTTGAGTCTTTTTGTCAGAGGAGGGCAGAGTTGTGACAACAGTTAAGGAAGTGGCTCACATTTATCACTGCCATAACGTGATTGTTCCTAATGTTGTTGTTTTAATTGTTCCATTGTTTCCATATTTGCTGTTGTGATTAGTTACTGTACATATCACAATATTGAATATGTTGTTGATCTGTTGGGGGTCACCCATAAATTATGTACACCTAGAAAGGAGGAGAAGGGTGGTGACATGATATGGAGAGCGAAAGAGGAGAGAGAAGTGACTTAAGGTGAGCATACTAAATGGAGAACACATTGAAAAATTTGAATATTTTGAATATCTATCGATCATAAGTCAAAGAGATCGATGGACTCAGCCAGGAAAAGAAAAGAATAACCTTGGTCAGGCAAAAATTAAATAACCTTTACTACTAGGGAAAGGGCAAAGCATATCAACCAAGTTAAAGAGTTCAGTAGATACACATATTCCCAACAACAATCTACAGTATCATGAATGGATGTGAGAACAGGACAATGAACAAAGAAAATTTTCAGAGAATGGAGGCTATTGAAAAGAAATGTTGCAGGCAGATTCTGAAAGTTTCATGGGCTACAAAAGACAATTATGGATAAATCATGACAAGAAGTAGCATAGAAAAGTTGCCAATTAACGGAGAAAACTAGTCATGAAATTATTATTTTGACCACATGCCGAGACATCAAATACTATGAACGTTCATCCTGAAGGGAAAAATGGATGAAAAGAGGAGAAATAAGAGATCAAGAGGCTGATTGGAATAGGAAGTGCAACCTAGATATGGCAGAGAGAATGGCAACAGACAGAGAGTAGTACTGTATTTTGAAAAACCTCAGGCAGAAAAAATTGTAGAGATATGCTGATAAGTAGGAACATAAAGAATATAGATATCATGCTAATTCAATAAAAGCCTGAGGCAAAAGTGAAGGACATCTTTGGCTGAGTGCGGTAATTTTGAAAATGAATACTGTACTATAAATACATTATAGATAGATGGCCGCCTTTGTTAATTCATGTTTGTTGGATATTTGATGGGTTCTATGGTAAAACACTGTATCTATCTTTTATGTGACAAAACAGTCTGTATCAGCAACAACACATACATATTCTTCTCACAACATGCAATTTCAAAATACAAGGGCCCCTCAAAACCACTTTCTATCGAGCATATTTCACTAAATGTTTATAAAACTGATCTGTCTCAGCCCTCTGTTTGGAACTGGCAAAATATTTCGAAATGGTGACAAAAGTATTCTATAAAGAGTTTTCATAATAAGCATGTTCTACTGTTCTAGTGAACTGCTCTTTGAAAGATTACGTGCTATCCTCTGGCTAAACATCCTAACTGCAAACTTGATGATAATTGAGTTAAATGTAGTTTTAAACCCTCTTATGTCAAGATTTCTTAATTTGAGACACATTCTAAGAACCAAGATTATATAATAATTTTCAGCTCATGGTTATCAACCAACATAAATTTTCATGAAACAGTCTTTACTTTAAACTTTTTGTTTGAGGGCAGAATTTCTAATATTACCTTCATGTATTTTCGTTTTGTTACATGGTTATTCCTTTGAGCTGGGATGATGGTTAATGTGTCTGTAGCAGAATGAATGGAAAATTTTCAGTCGGCAAATCAGAGAGTACCAAGTGCATGATTATTCAGTGTGTTGGACCGAATCAATATTGACATGAGAGAGAAAGAGCACAACCGTCTTGTTTGTTGATTGGTGGTCTTACCATTGAGTGATATCCAGCAATATTCATGACATGATATGACTGGCTACATTTGTTTTAGAATGATAGATCAGTCTAAATCTCATGAAATTCACATTAAAAAAAAAAAATGAATTAGTAATGAAAAAAGGATAGAAAGATGTCTTAAATGCCTCAGAGGAACAACTCACCTATCAACAGATCAATAGGTCAATAAGGATTCCCGCTCATCTGTATTATTTACGGCATAACAAGAAAATTCTCTACAAATTGTCCCAAGGTTGACAACAACTTGCACAAATCTGATGAAAATTAAGTAAGCTGCAGTTGTAGATCTCTAATGGTAAGGGCGTATCTTAGTTCAAAATTTCTACATGTAATCCCTGGAATTAATGAGGTAGACCAATAGGTTTCTAAACAATGAAAAAGTGTTTACTTATCTCAGACATCAGGCTTTGTAATGCACTGTCAAAGGTAAACAATGTGTATGGTTTGAGAGCAACCTTCTATGTTGTAGTTTTATTAATTTCTTGAGTGATGAGAAAAAGCATGAATGTGTTCTGTGTTCACTAATATTTAAGCCAAGAGTTTATGCATCTTTCTTGTGAAAAAGCAAGGTAGTATTGAAATAGGCATGACTATGCTGAGAGTGTTGTATTTCACAAATACGCTAAATAAACTTCAAAAAAAAAAAATCCTTCACACAGTTGTTGCATTTCTTTATTTCAGTCATTGATATCATCAACATACTTCACAAAAACAAAAACAAACTTCCTATATTTATGCTATATCCATATTTGGATCTTCATCTAGGTGGCAGTGGAGAAAGTCACAAACATGTTCGGAAAGGGAAGAAATTGGAGGGTGGAGCTATGTGGCTTACGGAAAGTTTAGAGCTCAGGGGAGGCTTGGTAAAGACAGGGATCTTCTGCATGGGCCACAGTGAATGACTGGACTGACTGGCACCATCACCACATCAAAACAAATTTTCACCATGCAAATACAAGGATCATTCTCAGACTATGCCATAATTAATTATCCTGTCATGTCATCTCTGGGGTCAAACCTTATACTGACTTAAATACCAGAAAAAAAAAATACGACCTGTCATTTATGCTATACTACATGACAAAATATACATGTTTCAGTCATGACCTGGACCTATCATAATTTTGTACTTAGAATTTTTTTCTATGTTCCTTTTTTTAAAACTGATCAAAATGAGACAGGCAAAGGTCTAGGTCATATTACAATCACAGGGACACTATGCACCTGTCAACAGTATATATAGTAGGTACAAATTCAACATTTGTTTCCTACAAAGAATGTGTCTGTATTAATCTTGAACTAAATCATCAGCATCTCACAAAGTTTTCCTGGAACTGAAGACTTTGATGCCATTCTGTAGAGATGCTCGGGCATATTTGGTCAGTAGGGCTCCCACATCTGTTTTATCATCTGTCAGATCTCTGGGGAAGAAAAGGAAAAATACATAGTATAACTGCCAGAAACTTCACGAAATACAAAATTTTATCGTTTTGTCACATTGGATTAAAACTCTTTCCACTTCCCGTCAGCTCATTTCTAAAAGCTTAAATATGATTACAGCCAATACCATATTCGCTATATGTGGCACTTCCAGCCGTATGGAATTGCAGAACAGAGGCACAAGAGGTAAAGTATAATTCTGTATCATTTGAACAACAGGCCTGCTGTAAAGGAGGTCAAATATAAATTCGCCCACAAAGCCTATTCGTATTATCTTGAAGATCAATGAGATCACTGATTTCCCAAGGTTGGCTTTCCCCATATTTGTTTGATCACCATGGCAAACAGTATTTGTGCTCCTTATGAAATCATAAAAGGAGGGGATCTGTTAGAAATGGTGCAGATCCATTACAGTACTGGTATTTGTCTGATGTATTATGACATAATTTTCATTCACAACAGCATAAGACAGGAATAAACGCTGAACTTCTGTTAATAAGAAATAAGAACTAATAACAGATGAACGAATTACAACACTGGAATTCACAAGTGGTGTTCAAAAACCAAATTTGTGAACATTGTAGGTTTGAAAATGTTTTGGCAAAAGTCTAACCTACTACACTGAGACGGCTCCTGAGATAGCTCCTTTGGTTTAAAAAAAATAAAGAAATCTCAAAGTGGTGGTATATTTGTTTCGTTTTGTATCTCATACTGAATAACACATATCTAAGTTATTGCTGATCCACTATTTGTTCCATTACCTGACATAGGGTGTGATTTCATCCAGGGACCACTTCTTTCTCTCATCAAATAAGACTTCAAATCTGAGGAAAAAGATATCAAAAGTAAATTATGGTCACTGATTAATATGTATTTTCATATAACTTCCAGAGGAGCAAAATATACAATATAAAGTCTACTGATATAATTCTGAATGTATATTTTGTGTGCACACATGCGATTGCCCTACAAGTTTTCAGTAAGCCAAGCTGGGACAAATATTATTTTGTAATGGTATAACAAGGATGATATCATTTCTCAGTGTTAGCTGTATCATCACTATTGCCCACACACTCTGATGTATTTGATGAAAGAGCTGTCAAAACTGCAAGAATCTGGTGGCAACTGAATAAGCACTTTGTGAAGGTTTCAGCTTTACAGTTAAAACAGCAACATTACTGAACTAAAACCTAATTTGTGTACCTTTCACTGACTTCCTCTGGCAGATCGTCAATACTGTAATACCAGATAACCTGAGGTTGGGAGTCTCGATCTATCAGTGCCATGCCCTGGACAGAACAACAGAGAAAAGAAAATGAGATTAATGAGAAAAAAAGTAAATACAACACACAAAGCTTCCTAACAGGTTGTCCTTAATCTTAAAATTCCCAGTGAACTCTCAATTTCATGATCCAAAGTTTTGTCAATGTTGGTAACAGCTTCCAGCCCAATATTACTTTTTTTTGCATAAAAATAAATGTATGTACTGTGTGGTCCCAATTACACCAATGTCCCATATCTAAATTACTGGATGTATTTTAATCTTTAAAAGGCCTATCAGGTTATATTCCTTTATGTCATCCAAAAGTAGTGAGTCTAGAAATACCAAAAAAAGCAAGAAAACTGACACTCCCATCCCACCCAATGACATTCCCAGTAACAATTATAAGGAAGCTAAGAGCAATCAAGATAACATTGAGCTAAGATCCTGACAAAGAAGGAATTTATACAATATTCACACTCTTTTAGATTTACCTCAATCTGCGTTAACGACGTCTTCATTCCTTCAGGAACACTTTCTTGCCATGCTCGAAGAAAGTCAGTCAAGTTAAACTGAAATCAGAAGAATAACAGAGTGAAACTCTGATAACCCTACTACCTTTCAGGCTAAGCTCTTGAGAGTCTCAGGAGTTTTGTGTTATCCACAGAGCTTAATATAAGAAGCAAAACAGTTGGGACTATTGAAAGGGAATTTGCTAAACAGATAATTCTGCTAAGTAATGTGTGTTAAAGAGATTCTTCTATATTTATAACATCTAAACTTAATATGCATGTAGGTAATCCCATGACAAACTTGATGACATTATTTTCCTCTCGCATTTATATGTGCGCATGCATTGCCCTGATATTGTTATATACTAAAGCTGAATAAACTACTAGTACTGTTATGGTAACACTAACCCCATTCCAACCTCACTGTTATTCATACCTTGAGATAGGACAGGTATGATAAAACCTTTGTTACTCTAAGCACATCAACGAGCAATGCCATTTGATTGAGTCTCTGTACAAAGACTGCAGTGAATTGCCAACTGCCATATCTCACATCTTATGGAAACAAATATTTCTGAGTTGCTCTACAAAAATGTCTGAATATTATTTCCTCTTTAAAATTTCCAAAGTGGATTCCCAATTTCCACAATGGATTCCCAACATATGAGACAAATAATACGCCACATACCACTTGAGAAAAACAGATTTATATTTGAAACACGTAAGCTAGGATCTGTCATCATCTTGAGAACAACTGAAATACCCGTAAATCCACATGTTAGCCTACCTTTCCTGAATTCCTCAAGCAAAGTTCTGCATAATGCTTGCAGATCTTGTCTTCACAAAGGAAAATCTTACCTAAACAGAAGAAGAAAAAAAAAAAGCCTCAAACAATAAAACAGTAAAGCTAACTGCAAGACATTTAAAGAGTAATCATATTCCTCTATGTTCAAACAAATCCCCTATTCCAGAGGTGACCAGCTGGATAATGTACACAATTTCACTACTGCTGATTCATTAAATATTGTCATATAAGTTGACATGACTGATCCTTTCCCTTTGTATTTTAAAGAGATACCAGGTGATCAGTAAACATGACTCTCTACTGCATCCCTTTTTTGCTCCTCTGAACATTCATATAAGTTTATAACATTTAATTTTCTGTTAACATTATAAGGAAAACATCAACCATTCACCACAGTTAACAATACCACCACTACCACCACCAATAGCAACCAGTACACCAACAACAACAACAGCAATCAGTACAACAACAACAACAATAACAACAACCAGTATTGAATACAACTCACTAGGTTCTCCTGTGTCCATAGTGTTACATTCATCCTTGGCATGACATCTCACCATGTGCTCAATCACCTCCCTTCAGATCAGAAAAGAGACCCTCAATAATGTATTCAGTTGGTATTAAAACAAACAAAATAATCCATACAGATAGGATTTTTTTTTTTCTACTTGTCACCTTGGTGATCCTTTTGTGATAGAGAGAACAGACTTATTGGGGCATAGATCTATATAAAATATTTTAAATTCTGCATGTTAAGAAAAACACAAACATGAACACATACCTTGGGAAAAGATCCTCTAAGACTTGACAACATTCCTCTAAATTGACACCTTCAGACAACCAGTCTCTTTCCTCACACAGCTGGATGATGTGATATAAAACAGTGGAGGAGTACTCAAAGTCCAATAGTCGCCAGTGACCTGCAGGATACAATTACAATATAACGACCCATCTGATTGAGCATGCGTAAAGTGTTATTATGGACAGCATCCACCATACACATAATAAAGCCCAAGCTAGTGAGAGACTGGGAACAATGGATTGAGATAACCATGTGGCTGGCTTAATCTGGGAATGCATTTAAGGAGGTTTACTATACCCATATGATGCCCTTCAATATTTATGAACACCTAAAGAATGGATTTGTAGACTTTGTTCAATGCACTGTCCTGAAAATGTCTGATCTGAAGCATTTGTACTACTATGGTAAAACTGATCAGTAACAGCAACCAAATAAAACTGTCTGGTAAAATGCATTGGTGTTGTTATAGAACATGAAAGTTGCCAGCTACTGAATTAACTTTCTGAAATCTGAATTGTGTGAATCAATTTCTTATTAACTGTTTACAGATGACAAAATGTGACGAGAACTCTTCACATTGTTTTCATCATACAAATGACAACAACCGATCTCAAGCCAATTTAGTGAATTTACCTTGAATTTCACAAGCGTTCATTTTCACAAGTCCAGCCTTGATTTCCTGATCACTGGCTTGAATACAGGTCTGAAGTTCTTCAAATATGTACTGTAATAGATTAAGTTTACTTGTGAAGACAAAACATATTTCAACCCTGTTATTAGGAAGTAAACTTAAACCTCAAAACTATTTTATGCTGTGCCCTGTTTACAATACCTATGGCACTGATAGAACCCAGCTATTACTTTGTTTCAGAATAACTCTAAATTCATGTACTTAAGCTGTTTCATAATAGTGGGCCCTGTAACCCCTGTTGTTTATCCCAAATCAATTATATCAGTTTTGGTTTTTGCTAGGTTGCATGAATGCAGGCCCATTTTTTCAAAGTTATTTCTCCTTTTGTTTGGATATGATAGTACAATTTGTGTGTTATTATAGTGAGCCGATAAGATTACAGACTTTTGTGACTTCCATCATGCGTTGTGAATTAGGTGACTGTGTACACTTTTTCCATTGACGAATGACTTATTTGATCCAGTCAGAGTGCTTGGAGTATTAACACACCAATTTTAGTTTCTTGGGTGGCTAAAGTGAGATAACATGATTTCATAGTTTATCCAGCTCAACTCTGTTGTCATGATTAAAGGCACAGTGAAATACTAATGCTTATATTTGCGGTTACAGATTTTTGTTGGAGGATAGATTTAATATTGCAAAAGTGCTTGTTCAAGAATAACATAGACCGTTACAGGTAAGTTTAAATGATCAGGATTAACAGGAGACAAAGGCCCCCCCAACAGGTCATTACTGGCTGTGGTTTTGAATCCTGGATATGTTAGCAGCTCAGTCATATCTTTTCAGCATGTTAATATTTCCATAACTTTTACAGACAGTGATTGTCTCCCCTACATTTTCATCATCTTATGTCAGTACAGAATCCTATGAGTTCGACAAATTCCTCCTCCTCCAGTGTTGAATAATGCAAGTCCACTGTATCTCACAAACCTTTTTCCCTGTGTCATGTTCATCTCCTTCACATTCTCGACCTCTGTAAGGATTGTCCTCTAACAAACTTCGCATCTTTTTCAATCTTGGCTTGATGGGTCGTAGTTCAAAGTAGTTATGTATGACTGAAGTGACCTTTAAAGAAAAGAACAAACAATGAGATATGGATGGTGTCTTGCTTACTATATCCGCTTTACTGATAGGACTCTTAAAATCAGGACAATTTTCATTTATTCTAAACTGACAATAATTTTAATTTCATGAACTGTGTTCGACATCCGATGAATCCAGCCTAACGTTTAAGAAAAGTTGGTTTTCATTCAAGAGTATGAAAAAAAACAAAACACAAAGTGTTTCCTTAGTCAAATCACAACATTACAGACTAAACTTACAAATCAATCATTGCTCCCAAGATGGAAGGTAAAACTGGATTTACTCATTTGTGAAAAGCTGATGGTCCATGCATGTAAACTTTACGCATGTTGATAACCTTTTCACTGTGTTTCACTAATTTACTATTGACATTTGCAAGTTTGACTTCCAAAACCACATTCAAACACTCCATGAACAAGCCTTAAAGTCAAAGCAACTGAGATGAATGGGAATAACTAAAACTATTCACATAAGCCAGGTAACTAAGATACCAACTGGAGTTTTAAATTATTCAACATTCAGATGCCACTCCTGCCACCAAAACAGCTTTTAGAAAAAACTATGGTAAAAACTGATTATCAGTTAGGAAGTCCTTCACAGAAAAGTTTTCATATTTTTCACATTCCATCACTACGATTACCTGTCTTTTTGCCACTAATTCCTCCCCCTCCTCTGGAATATCAGGACCAAATGACAGGTGGGGTAACATCAGCATGGAGTTTGAAGTCTCTGCCTCTTTCAGGTCAAAGGTTAAACAATCTGTTACAATCACAGCACTTTCACTTGGGTCACCTCGTATCTTCACCCTGTAGGCAAGTTATAATAATATACAGCCAGTGAATGGCAGAGAAAAGTGCAAGAATAACAAATAATTCTAAAATCAGTAAGATGAGTAAAGAAAGACACATAAATTATTTTTAAAACACCAATCACTTTCAGCTGAGGTTCTTAAATATAATAAGCGTTACAATTCAAATGTTTGTGAGGAAAGAACTTACTCTTTTCCTGCTTGTAAGGCTTCCAGGACTGGCTCCTCGAGTTCCAGCAACTTAATGCTATCATTGTCCAAGTGTTCACAGAAGTACAAACACTGGACACACGGCTTAAAGTCTGATGGGTCAAGTTTTGCGAATTCCATGATGCACTTGATGTCTGACAGTGATCTGCAAAGGGAGCAAACAGATGAAATGCTTTGAGGTAAGGCTTGCAACATCTTACTGTTATCTGCCCAGTGTTTTCATTCAAGCTTCCACTTCCTGATCTTGAATAGTTGTAAACTAAGACTATGTTAATGTTGGAGTTGGAACTGAGGCATTTAGCTGGCTTATATCATCTACAGCCTGGATCTGTGTGTCTGCACTAGACTAATCACTAAATCAGCTATCTCCTTTTCTGGGACAAGAGTAAGACTGCTCTTGGATTAATTAATGCAGTTTAAGTTATCATTAGTTTAGCCACAAGATCAGTCTAATCAGTGTGTGTTTATTTCCACTAGTCTATGTATTCACAACAAACTTAACAGTACATTAGCGTTGTCCAGATCTTGATTTTATAAAAATTCGTACAAGATCATAAACTGTCTAACGGCAACGCCCAGCAGGGCCCAGTCCTACCTAGCGGTCGTCATGGTCATACCCCTAGCCCACATCTAAAGACTACCTTTTCTGAACAAGCTCAGTTGGCTATATCCTTACCTCGAACATGCAGAATTGCCATGATCATTTCCATCTTTAGTGTTACTGTCTTTCTCAGCTAGAGGCTGGCAGTGTGGGTTTGCCTCTACTTCCATGTTGCCTTGTTTACAAACAACTCCCGCCATCTTACGAACCGGAAGCCGATCTTTCCTTAACAAGAGTCGTGCTTGTATTTTTTCGATTATAAGTTTACATACTATAATTATTTTTGGTTTTCGCTTAGAGCCGGCCAGGCTAACTATATAAACATGGTCGGTCCTATGCGAAGACCGACGATATGTTAGTGGTTCTGTAGATTCGGTTTCATGTGGGGTAAGGAGGGGAGAGACATTATTTCAGTTGTTAAGTTAAGTGGGCCCTCGTTTTACATAAATCATGCGAGAATGTTATGTAGTGGAAATGTCTTTCAGTATCTAGTCTACATGTTCTCTAACAGTGAAACCCTGCGGACAGTGCTTTCTTCTTACTCATATACTTGGTCCCAGTCCCATACTTGGGTGGAAGTGTTTTCAGGGTTCCATGATATTTTCGGGTCATCCCTCGTTCAAAAATACTCTTCACCACACGGGCCCAATTAATTCATTTTGTACTAGGCATTTTTCACGTCATCCATGATAAGGAAATTCGGTATAGGGGGTTCATTTTGACTCGTTTTTTTGGCACATCAAAGATCATGCTTGGTTAAGAATTCACTATAATGAGCTGAGATTGGTTAACATTATTAACAAACTTTTGTCTAGCCTAGAGGCAAGGCAGGGATGGGGACTGTTTGAATGAGGCTGCTTTTATTACAAGTGAGAGAGAGGCTATAGATTTAGTTTCAGAAGATAATGTAGTAGAAGTATGTGAGCAGTCGGGAAGTGTGTTTGGGTCACGGGTGAACACTAGGTTGGCACGTGGAAGTTAGGGACCAATTCAGGCAGTAGGTATTTAAGAATTAAACTGCAGTGAAGTTAGCGTCCCTGTGGTGTAGTGATAACACGTTCAGACTTGCAAGCTGGTTCGATCCCAGGCAGGGACAGAAATTTTCTAGAGTAGGTTTTTTCGGCCCTTCTTCTCAAAATTGATCATTCGCAGTAATTTGGTAAAATCCCCGGTGACACACTTCCTAAAAATAATATGTAACATCTGAAAAATTATCAGACTAAGCTCACCTTCCTCCCCCTTAAATATAAGAGATAGAATACCATGCCACTGTATTGCCTTTCCAGCCGGTTACACTAAGATGTCCAAAAGGTCTGTTTTTTTATCAGCATGAGATGCATTTCACAATGTACATAATGAATGGAGAAATTGTGAAAAGCTGATCAAACATGGTCGTGATAAGTCACTGGTGTAACACACTGAAATGTCCTTTTTTCCCTATGGGATCTGCATTTTCTTTTTATCTGTGAACACCATATGAAAAAGACCACGATGCTCAAAGCAACCTGAAAGGCTGTTTTTCCATCAGTGGTGTCAACATGAATCAGCTGTTTCTGTTGTCATGTGTAATACCGATGACTTTCACAACATGAATAAGTATTTCATTTTGTATCACTTTCATTTAGCAAATGAACTTTAAAGGTTTGACTGTATGTAGAATTTCATTAATTTCTCTTGAGTATAAAATCAACACAATCTTAAAACAATGGATCTTTACTTCATTAATTATTTTTAGTATGCAACTGTCATCTTCATTTATGAGGACAAACTTCTTAAAATGCCTCAAATATTGTTTGACAAACTATTTTACAATAATGCTTTTTGGTTTATTATTAATAGGATTTTCAAAATGAACTTGATCAAGTGTGCACACAATCACTTAATGGGCAAACGGTGAATTCACATTGTCTCTTGCTCTTTCTCACCCATGGTACACATACCCAACCATGTTCCTTATTTGAATGCACCTTAAGGAGATCATAGCAGGTGTAAAACTTGCCAACAGATGAGAAAGAAACACAGAGAGAAGGGGAAAGAGGGAACAGGAGACAGAGGCAGAAATGGAGTGAAGGAGGGAGAATAATGCCTTGAAAAATGTTAGGGTCCATGTGTTAGTACCATGGTTCCATAATGCACAGGTTCCTATGCTCATGTTATGTCACAGTGACTGTGGAATGATGTGGATGGGAGAAGCCCAGCTTGTGTAACAAATGGTTAACATACTGATTTATAAACTGAGAGGTTCAGTTTCGATTTCTGGTAGAGGAACAGGCTTTGAATTAGCCCATTACATTTTTTAATTGTCTGTTTTGGAAACCTTGTCAATGAAAAATATTTTCCAAATTTTAATACTGCCCTCCAAAGGCAAACCGACGTAACTGCGTTGCTATGCCGGACTGCTTAGTAGATCTTTGTTACGATGTTTTGCCTTTATAGAAACATTTTGGAAATATTGGATACCTTGATATTTACTGTCAAAAAGTCAGATTGTTGGTTTCGCATTTCTGCCTCCGTCAAAACGTACAATACGTCCAGGTGGGCCAAAACAAATAGGAGCCTTAAAATGCAGGAGAACAGCAGATACGTCTGTTTGCCTTTGGAGGGCAGAATACCAGTGCACCACATGCCATTTTGACACACTTTCTATTTGTTTGCCCTAAGTCTTGCCCACATTCCCACTCCTAGTAAATGATTTCTCACAGTCAGTCAGGCACACATGTGTTAGTTATAAGAAATGAATGAAAGCAATTTTGAATATCATAAAACAGATTTATTATACATTTATAAATTTCATACATGCATAAATGATCCTTATAGACCCACACTTTGGTTCCGGGACCTAACACCACAAAATCCCAGTACAAACATTCATTTATTTCACCTTCTGCTCCTGGTCACATCAGATTCATATTAGTCATACTCTCAAAATTTCAACACATGCATTTTCCATTTCACTGTATTCAGTTAATTTTACCATTGTAGAGTCTTTTTCGGAAGTTACACAGGTGATCTCATGACAATTATGACAAAGATTCAGTCAAAAGCTAACCTGCCCCTCAGCTGTTAACTCTGATAGAGCGGTCTGCAGCATGATACAAAGTTAGTGACCAGCATGCGTGTCTTCATTATTTCTCAGCTGCTGCAAGAATTCATATGGCAGAGATCTTATCGGTCAAATTTCAAATCCATAAGCATAACCTAATCCTATGCTTGAGGGATCTCTAAAAATATTCTTGTAAATTTTCTCCAACCGACACTTCCATTGCAGCCAGAACTTTCTGTGTATGTTTCTCGACCTCATCTGACTCATCTGTGGGAAGAAATTGAAATGCAATAAAGTGACCACATGATGCATTATCTGACACAAACAAGAAAAAAATAAAATTCACTACCAGGAAAGTTGTTAATTTGAGCCATTTTCCCTATTTGTGTTGCCTTCAGCCAACTATAAATTTTGGATTAACATTTGCTCCAATCTGCATCGAACTAAGATGAAGGGATCAGAGGAAAGATAACATCCACTTTGCATTCATAGTAAACATACAATGGGTAGATGGGAATTGTCTTTGTTACTGGGTGTAACCACACATATTCTCTTGTAAGGTGGCATCTACAGGGATAAAAGCACATGTATCATAGTAGGCTGTCGGAGGTGAAATAGAATTATGCAGTCCGTTCTCAGATTCCCTGTCCTGACATCAAATGGTACACAGTGATGAGCAGACAGTACAAGAAAGAAACAGATTTGAAAAAAAAAGTTTGTCCTTATCCTTTTATGGATTCAAACTCTACATCACCAGCAATAAGAGAAAAAACACTGGACTAGGTTCCATTCCAACTGGGCTATGTTTTCTCTTCCCTGGTGCTACTTGCCATATTCTCTACGACTGAGATGCGTGAAGTCTGAATTTGAGTTAAAGTCTGACAATGTAAGCATGATTATGGCTATATTGCACTTTCCTGTTTGTACACTTCATCCACATATGCCTCATTCATGGCCTTGGGCATAACATGGTTGATTGGCTGATAAAGACACAGAGTCTTACAAATAATCTATGATAAGACCACAACCACCAACCTTCCATCAGTTCTGCCATGAAGGGTATCGTCTCTGGCACCAGCTGTGTGTAGTCTTCACCAAGCTGTTTGTGGAAGGCATCAACAGCAGACAAGGCCCAGATTCGAACCTGTAGATAAATATGTAGTTACAAATCAGATTAGCATAGATGTACCAAATTAGTTATTAACCTCTTAACTTCACATACTAACTGTTATCGTTGGCAAAAACACAAATTATAAAAGACCTTTCCTGTGCCTACTTATATTCTCTACCCTTATTTGCACGTATATCCCGATCTTTCATTTTAATCATCTCTCTTGAACAGATTGGTGACTGTATACATAATCCTTGCATTAATTTGTGAATTGCATTAACTACAGTGAACATTACTAATATTTTGGTGCCTTCCTGAGGCTTTCGCAAAGTAAGGGCTGTGCTGTCTTCTTTTCCCCCAGACTGCACGTTTACACATTAAATACCTAAAATTATCTGTATCGAGGGCATAAATTAGAACCACTCCTCATCAACACACCATCAGACTAATGCAACAAGCTTGAATCCTAATACTAAATCTAAAGGGGTGTCTCACCTTAGGATTTTGATGTCTTGTTTTGAGTAATATCTGATAGTTCATATCTTTCCACAGGGAGTCATCATGAGCTGCTGCAGCAAGACTTGCCAGACAGGGAACAACGTGATTTGTGATCCGTTCTTCACTCACAGATGCCTTGCCCAGTTCATTTTCAAGCTGTAACATGACATAAAATAAGGCCAATTTCAAAAGTCAAATCTGAAGTGGCATGCATTGATCATGAATTATGAAAGAGGCTCACTGGACAAGAACCCAAAACTTTACAGCTGGTAATGGGGTGTTTCAAATACGATGAAGCTGAGGTCACAAAATCCTAATGAATCTTTCACTTATAATTTGGTGATTGCATATGCATTGTATTCATAAATCATCACCACTTTGGTCAAACTCAGAACAGCCCTTATGGCACCTGAATTGACTTATCAAGTGAGTCCAGAGGCCAAGTTGTAAATTGACACTGTTTCCATAAATATGAAATGTGCCATGTATATTGACACTCTTTACAGAGGCATGAATTGTGCCATGTATGTCGATCCTGTTTTCAGAGCATGAAATGTGCCACATGTACTGACATTGTTGTTTTTTTTTGACACATGAAATGTCCAACCTTTCTGTATCAAACAATTTGATAATATGCACCTACTGCATGGTTCTGAAACACAATTTTTTTCTTGTATTCTTGCAAGTGAGAAAAACATGTGACAGGTCACAGTGTTAAGACAGTGAGGAAATATATATTCACCTGATCCACCAGAGGTTGCATGACAACATCAAATCTCTCCTTGTTGAGAAAACCTTCTGTATCATGGGCAAATGTCTTCTGCAAGCAGTCCACTATGTAGCAGAGGAGACGGCAACTCTTGTGACGAGCAATCTTCCCCTTGCCAAAATATTTACACTCTGAAAAGTAAAAGGATTAATTCACTGAGATACTCTGCCCATAACAAGGGGGTGCATGTACAGTATATAATACTTAATACAGTTTAAAATTTTCTTGTCCTGCCATAGATTCAGATCCCAAAACCACTACTGCAGCTTCATGGGAACATAGAAGAACTGACTGAGGTAGAAGGTGCAACCATTCTTTATATGCAACGAAAAAAAAAAAAAAAGCAACCTCATACAAGTTACTGAAATATGTTACAACAGAGTTGAAATTGTGCTTTAATAAAGTGGAGTGTATTTTAATGGACTTGTTGTCTTTAACCAACAGAATAAGTGTCAAATCAAGTTATGTAAGTTTCCTGAAAGATCAGCAATGACAGTAATGAGATTTCTGTGACACTGATAACATACTGATGGCACCCTAGAAGAGCCGAACTTGACATGTTAATTTACATGAATTTAATGACCGTAAGTCATTCACGTCCAATACTTACTAGTTTTGCTCTTGTTGTTGGTTTCCAACATCTCAGCACTGTGCTTGATGATGTGACCAGCAAATAACGTGAACAAATTCTTCAACTTTTCAGCAAGACTGTAAAGCAAATGAAAAAGGAAAGACAAAACAATATTAAAAGCATACACATTATGTAAATAGCATTCTTGAATCCATCGCATATTGGATTCTTTAACTACAGGGGAGATCTAGAATGACCCCCAGGACAAAAGAAAGATTCTCATGAGTATCAAGGGGCAGATAACCCAAATTAGTGGTCCCTGGATGCAAAGTCTAAGATTATCAGATACATGTAATTTAGCCACTTGTCCATCCTACTTGGGCTAAGAAATTATAAAAAAAAACATACTGAAAGACAAAATGTGAAGAGATATGCATAGAGTTATGCTATAAATGGAAAGGATTAAAAAATCCACTGAAACTCATTACATCCAGCTATCTCATGACTAGTAGGTCTTTGAGAGGAAATCTTGAGCATGCCAGGTAAAAAAAGAGTTGTGTTCTCTGTGAACTCACCTGTTACACAGCCTGTAGAACACAAGAACTCTCTCTCGACTGACATCTTCGTCAGTGGCCCAGTTGTAAATCTGAAAACAATCACGGACATCTTGTTTTACAGTTATCACCAACTCCACAACATTATTTTCAGGACACCCAGTAATGAAAAACAAACCCACAAACTCTCCCACAACACTGCACACTTCTTTAATCCATGTTCTTTGAACATGCTGCATTTACTAGATCCACCAGTGTTTTTTAGTGCTAACTTGTAGCTGATAGGTTTCTTCTTGTCTAGGCCAGTGTTTGTTCCTTGTCATTTTGCACTGTTGGAAATGGTGCAGTGTGTGTTCTGCATTCTTATAGGTCTAGCTACCAACACATTCTTCATCAGATCAATAATATTCTTCAAAAAATGTAAAAAAAAAAACAAAACCATTCAAGATATGAAAATAATTGAAAAATCTGCTATTGTAACCATTGTAGTTACAACTCAACTGCCTCCAAACAGACTGATTTCCCTCACCTGCAGGAGCATTGGCTTGAATTGGGCCTCGGATAGCTTGAATACCAGGGAAACAAATGCCTCAATAACCCGGCCTTCTATCACATCTAGATCTGACTCTGGTATCTGTACAACACAGCAAAACAAGATCACAAGAATATTGCGATAATTCAACAGAAAGGTACTATCACTTTTGTTGTTTGGTAATTCTAGTGCTTCTCTTATAAACAAAAATTTGGTTAAATATACTGCTCATTAAGTGTCAATATTTTACCCACAGATAAATCAAATAAAATGGTTTCCTTCTTCACTATTACTCATGAGTCATACAGAAAGTAATTTTTATTCCCAAGAATTTTCCAAGGTTTCCTCAAGCACAAGAAACTTTTTCTAAGGCTTGAAACAATACATCTGATCAACATTTCAACTAGGCCAAAGGAAATGAACTGAAGAGAGAATGACCATGAAATTTCCCCTGCCTTAACTTTGTGAGGCCTGACTCCTGGTAAACTGGTAAGATTTAAAATGACATTCTAGTGTGGAATCCTGATAAACTGGCATGGAGTGTACATATGTAAACACAGGAGGCTCAGGAGCTCTGGCATAGGAAGGCTGATCAACTCAGGGGGAGGCTACGGCTCATAAGGAAAACATATTTTATGGAGTTTTGCAAATTTTTTCAAGCAGATGTTTTTCTTCACTGTGAAATTCCTAGTTACCCAATACCGTACATATTCGACCTAGCACAAAATTCCTTCCCTATAGAAAAGAGTACTTATCTTCCAATATGACATCAACAGGTGACTCATTGGAAGGTTAGTGTGCTTACCTCAGGATGTGTAGCCCTGATGTCAAAACAAACTAGGAAGAACTTGAGCAGGTCCTGAGAGAAAGTGGTAAGGTCTTCCCTGGACATCTTCACAATGTGATCTTTCAGCATGGACATGGCACAGTCAGCACATGACTGGAGACAGGGCAAATGCATTGTAGACAAATGATGGAATAAATACTGAACAGATAAATTCAGAACAAATACAGCAACAGATTTTGAATAAACTGATGGTGTCTGAGACTGAAGTCATATGTTCCATGGTAGAGACAGGCATTTTCTTCACAGAGGAAATCTAGGCCACCTTTAATTACAACATGTGAAGTTACTCCAGCAATCCGCCTAAGCAGTTGGAAATACAGGCGCATGATCTCAAAAAAGCTCAGTGTCCTGATAAATATTATCATCAGGACTGGCAGTGGCCTATAGTAAATTTTTCAGATTTTAAGATCAGCACAGTCTCTAATTAATCTCTGAAAGTTTTTTTCTCATTTTCTCTATGCATTCTCTTCTTACAGTCTCTTTTTTATGGCTTTTTTAAAAAAGTTTTTTGAAAAGTTTAACATTTTGCCATTCCTGTATCACATAAAAAAAAAATATATGATGTACTGATGCAAAGTTTTCACAGGTCATTTACTACAGGAGAAAGAACTGTGGTCTCTTTTTAATACAGGGGTATCTTGATATCAACTACACAGTAAAAGAACAAGATTCTCTGTGAACTATTCAGTCACAGATTGTTAAAACTGCAACCAACAATCTTCTTTGATTGAAACATAAGAGTCCCTATGTTAGTGGACAAATCAGCAAACTTTCAAAGTGAACTGAAAAGAATGTACATACTGCCATTTT
>JAWQUT010000835.1:15966-29300 GCA_033807755.1 Ellobium chinense
CCCCAAACCACACCCCCAATTGTGTATACAGTGGGTGGTTCTCTCCCCACCCTCTCCCATTGTGTATATGGTGAGTGAGGAGTAACCACATATCATCACATGGAAAAGTAAAATGTTAACTCCCTGAAAGAAAGGCTCATACCAATAGCGATGCCTTTCAATAAGGAGTGAAAAAAAAAAGGGGGAATTATTTTTAAAAATAGACGGAGCAAAAAAAAGGCACCTTATCGCTAAAAAAATACCTTTTTTTTTCACTTCATATTTGACAGTCATGCACATCACCAATATTGTTCTAAATGCCGATCTGGCGTCCTTTATTGACCTGACAAAGCTGGCTAGAGCAGAGCGCAATGTTGTCTATAATCCGAGCAGATTTCCCGGCTTGTTTCTAAATCACAAGAAAATTAGAAAAAATTGTCTCATTCATTGCAGTGGGAAAATTTGTACTCAAGGCCACTTTAAATCTGTTGACGATGCTAAAATCGTGCTGCGACAATACATTAGATAGCTAGTGAAAAAAAAAAAGTACAATAAGAAACCTCGTACGTTAAAACTAAAGGTGACTACAGTTTCACTGATACACACATTGGATAGTCCTGTCAATTTAGCTAAATTAGCTGGATGCATGCCGTGTGCATGCTATGAACCAGAGTTATTCCCAGGCTGTATGATTAAGAAAAGAAACATAAACTTTACCGTGTTTAGTAGCGGCAAAATACTCATTACGGGTGTTAAAAAGATGAAAGATCTTGACAGTATATGTTACCCAGCACTAATGGAAATAGCAATGACTAGCACTTCGTGAGAAGAGTACAGTGTATAAGTAAGCCATCAGCTGAACATAGTGCACGCCTTACAATGCTATGGAGCGTTATATGTATTTGAAAAGCAGTCAAAGCTCCTCATATTTCTCTGCCAACAAACTTGATGCCTGCATTGAGGGGCGTATAGGTTTTTGACACCTATTAGAGGGGCAAATCACTCATTGTGTACAAGCCAATTAATCCGCTAATGTATAAAATCCCCCTTTTCTGGAGCCCTGCCAGCCAGTGTCAGGGTGTAGAAATATGTAAAATGACCTGTGATCTAAATAAAGCATTCAATTTTAAAGTTTCAGGTACAATTTGAGCCTTCTAGATAAAATAATAAAATGTGTAGGCATATGTATTCGCACGCGGTCAAAACCAGCCAAATGAAAAATTGGGGACCAAATCAGAATTTGAGGTGATCTTTTTCAAAAGACATTTGTGAAAAATTTTGGGCGTTGACCCCCCTTTTTCTTCCCGTTAAAAGATCGGACAAAAGAAGTACTTTAACCTCCGTGGAAGAAGTTTCCCCAAATCACAGTGGTATACTGTATTTAGAATAACACAAAATGTTAATAGGGCCAAAAGAAGAAAAAACAATAGGTGTCAAAGACCTATAGCGTTAGCGGAAGTAAAGGTGGTACCAACAACCGAAGGCGAAACGGAGTGTCAACCACCTATACTTACTATGTGATGGTATTGAGCATAGTTTGATGTTTGATCAACGATCACCGGTACTGAGACAGTGTGTGCTATCCTCTCGCCGGAGCTGGGCTTTATCTTTTACACCTCTGTTCTTTGTACCACTCGAGGGACAAGTGGATTCTCTGGAGTTTACAATAGTCGATTCTACTGGCAACATTGCGGACCTAGAGGGTATAACCCATATCACACTGGCACTGCGGGCGTAATGGCTGATTGGCAAAACTATCTCAAGACTATACATTACCAACCAAGACATGCGGCGACCTTTTCAAGTGCCTCAAAATTATATCAAGTTGTGCAAGACGAGGGTAAATATAAACTAACATTGAAACAAATTAAAGACTGGCTTAAAAGCCAAGAAGTGTTCACTCTGCAGAAGGGGAGTCGCAATTCAAAGAAGAGCGACGGCAGGGTAATAGTAGAGGGTATCGATTATCAATGGGATGCTGATTTGGCGGACATGACCCGCTTAGCGAAATACAATGATGGTTACCAATATATTTTAGTGGTGGTAGATGTATTTTCCCGTTACATGTTCGCACAACCAGTTCGTGATAAAACAGCTACTGAAATGTTACCAGCGTTTAGAGCGATATTTAAAAGAACATGGCGGAGACCTGCAGTGTTACGTACGGACCGCGGCATGGAATTTAGGTCACGTGTCCTGAAGGAATATATTAAACGTGAACACATCTATATGCTAAACACCTTCCAAGATCACAAAGCAAATTACAGTGAGAATGGCATTAAAAGTCTTAAGAGCAGACTGTATCGAATAATGAACCATAATCACCGTTACGTAGACCATCTACAAGATGTAGTCACCAGTTACAATTTCACTTATCACAATGGACTGGGAGACAGGCCGGCTGATGTGACAAAAGCTAATGAATCGGAAGTGAAGTTAGGGCAATATCAGTAGATAGAAATTACAGGAACCAGAACACTTTGACCTTGACACTGCACTCAATAACCCCGGTCGTTGACCTCAAGGACCTTAACCCCAACCATTGACCTCGAAGTCCACCCTAACCCCAATGACCTTAACCCCGGCCGATGACCGCGAAGTCCACCACTGACCGCAATGATCTCGGATCCTGACCTCCAATAACCTTGAAGTATCCTCGGATGTCGTTATGCTAATAGANTACTTTAAGTATGAAATGTTGATATTATCTGATACGAAATGGTACAACTCCCGATTGTCTATCAGTGGTACGCTTGACTCAACACTCTTTTATACTTTAACTATAAAATATAGATATTATGAGTGCGTATGCGCGTATCCATATCAGTTGTAATGCATGCTAATATACTGTTATATAAACAGAGTTCTTCCTTAGGTAATAAGTGATTGGTTGGTACTTTTTTTTCTATTGATTTGGTTTACCCTGTATATTTTAGAACAACAGATTTTTTAAAAGATATTCTTGGGCGTGTGCAGGAATTGGCTGAGGAAATCTCAGAGTTCCTCGAAGACAAGGAATAAAAGGTATTCTATTCAAATGACTCTGTAAATCGCATTCTTTTACGATAATTTTGATTTTGGATACGGCAGCTGTAGGTTTTAAAGTAGTTTTTTTTACGAAACATATGTGAAAGACGACTGTCCATTTGTTTGATATGATAGGAATGTGGACAGTTGTTACATATTGACAAGCTTTAGTTGTTATGTCTACTGTAAGACAGTGGATGGGAGACAACACAACCAAAGTGCATAGCTGCCGAGCAGTCAAGCGATAATCATTTTTTTAGTCTGGTTCAGTTTGTCGTCTACATGATCATGCATGCTGACCCCGTGAAAAGAACAAAGGGGCTGTTTCTGTTGAGTCAAAAGTTTTTTTATAATAAAAAAAATAGTCTGATTCTCAAAATACACTACCTTAGCACCCATTCTGTAGTTAGTCAAACCCATCGAGGTAGCAGACTCACCTGTACTTGGTTAGTACTTTAGTGTAAGCATTAACGCAACAGAGTTTTACCTGTTAGTGATAACCGATTGTCGCTCCAGAGTTGCATTGTTTTGTCTGCACATTATATAGCGTTTCGAGAAAAATGGATTCAAAGATTCTGGTCAATGAATGAAACAATATAAATATTGCTTTGAAACTTAGCTCGTTTAGCCTTATTTGAAGAGATAGCACTCTGAAATTGAACAGAGCTATTAAATAAATGAAAGCTTAATTCCTGAGCGCAAAAACTGTGGGTTTTTTTACTCAAAATTACAGATCTCTGGGGCGACGCGGTGGTAAGTTGAAAAATAAAATCTTTTTTTTGTTTTTGTTTTTTTCCTTTCAGATCTTCGAGGGTACGTCAGAGAAATTTAAAACAGCCACAATCCTGACGCACTGATATAATAAAATACTTTGAAAAAATCTAGATTTGGTATTTTTTATATGTTGTGTTTACCGTCTTTATCAATACTATTGTTTCTGATCGTGTACTTCTGTTTTTAGTGTTTTACTAGAACGCTCAGATGAGACCTTCCTTATAGGTTACCTTTTTTCAGATCTTTGACAAGAATTCCGCGTGAATAGCCGTCACAGGCAACTATATATCATAATAATATTAACATTTTATATACTTATTACGGTAACTTGTTGGGTGGTTCTTTGATTTCTTTTATAAACGTATTAGAACAACCACACAATGACAAATGCGGAATTCCTGTCAAAGACTCCTATCAATGAAATAAATACATTATTTAAATTGTTACAGTAATTATACAGACCTTATACACGTACATAAATTCCATATAGATTTGATTTCCTACTTGCTGTCTACTTTCCGGTATTGTTGAAGTACCACGATTAAGTATTAAATATTTCATCTGTCTGTCTGTTTGTCTGTCGTCTATCTGTCTGTCTGTCTGTCTGTCTGTCTGTCTGTCTGTCTGTCTGTCTGTCTGTCTGTTTACCAGTCTGTCTTTTAGGCACTCAATAGTAATTCTGACACACTATTTTTATTAAGTATACACACATTTTTTTTTCTCTAAGACTACAATATTAATAATAATTATTACACACACAGCACACAGGTTTATATCGTTGGGTATATAGCAACCGGCATATCGCTGCCTCATATTTTTACCACTCATACCAGACCTTACAATTCTGAATCGTTTTATTTCCCACCATCGGTATCTTAACCGTGTTTTTTCAGCGATATGTCTGTTTGCTATATGACCAATGATACACAGATGTTCTAACACATAATAGCTTTTTATGATCTACTTACCTATGTTACACACGGACGTGACTCAGTCCCAGGACTCTTCAAGCTCAGTAATGTGAGACCGAATCTCTGGCGACTCCAGGCATCCATGAACACTGTTTTTTTTAATCAACAAAGGCTCTGGAGACTCGACTTTACATGAATGACCATTCCTATACACAAATGCAACATCACATGGGAAACAATAGTCCATATCAGGATGATTCTTAAGACATTTATGAATATGACTACAATATCTGGATGGTTTTATTCGATGGACTGAATCTATTGGACACGTTTTCCACAACCCCATTATAAGGTAACGTAACAATAGACTTAAGCTTAGGTCGATGGCACTCACCTTTCGCGCCATGATTTTTATAGTGAATGCTGCCGATTTCTGATTGGACAGCGCTCAAGTTATGTTCTTCCACCAGTCACTGCATTCTTGGGCGTTCCCCATTGGTTATCTTTACGGTCTCGTTTTCATTCTCAACACTGATTGGTAAACGTAAAAAGTAGCTGGTGTCTGATTGGATAGACCACTTTCATAACTTCTACATTTAAACTCCCATCTTCAAATTTTGGCGGCATATTCAAATTCAAAAGTTGGCAGCATATTCAAATTCAAATTTTGGCGGCATATTCAAATTCAAATTTTGGTTCCACATTCAAAATTTGGCGCCACATTCAAATTTTGGTGGCATATTCAAATTCAAATGTAGGCGGCATATTCAAATTCAAAATTTGGCGGCAAATTCAAATTCAAATTTTGGCGGCATATTCAAATTTAAATTTTGGTTCCACATTCAAAATTTGGCGCCAAATTCAAATTTTGGTGGCATCTTCAAATTTAAAAGTAGGCGGCATATTCGAAATTTAGCGGCATATTCAAATGTAAAATTTGGCGGCATATTTAAATTTCAAATTTTGGCGCCACGTTCAAAAATTGGCGCCAAATTCAAATTTTGCCCTAGAGACACTTTCTCATCTCTCTCGTTCCTTTATGTACTGTTTCTTTACTAACCATCTAGTGTATTGCCGAAGCACACTTTTGGCCTCGCCAACAGATTTCAATTCACCATTTGTACATATTTTTCCACTTCGATGAATAAGGCAATTTTTTTCTGATTTTTTTGTGCTTTAGAAACAATCCAGAAAACTTTTTGGGGGCGTAAGCAACATTCCATTCTGTTCTAGCCAGCTTGGACAGTTCAACAGGAGTTTTCAAATCGGCATGTACAACTATATTGGTGATACGCATGTTTCCTGTGGAAAAAAGCAACAACATAGTTCTATAGCCACTCATTTTTAAGTGCCAAAGACAGCAGTGGAGTTTTTCTTCGCCTATTCCTAGGAAAGGGGAGGAGGGTATATAATATTTTTTTTTCTTTTTAAACCATAATGGAACGCTGTAAATGATCGGGCAATTCCTCATCCAAAGAGGTGCCTCCGGGGTCATTTTACGGACATAGAATGTACGCTCCACGGCAATGTTTGTTTTCTCAGCGTCCAGTGGCATTTCCAGATATCTGAATACATGAGAATACGGCTTTAATGTCTTGGACCGATTTTTTTTTTTGTCCAAACAGCCAATTTGTCGCTGTTTATATGGATTGTACAGGTAAAGCTCTCAGGTTTCATGATGCCTGCTGTTAAGCTCTCAGTTTTTTGGTTGTTTTTTTTTAGCTGTGTGCTTTTTTTTTTCACTACCAGTCTTTAATCACCAAGATCGTTTGACCAGGGCACTTCACGCGTCTAAAACTATTTTTCCCACGAGAAACCTGTGTGTGTACTTGAGCAAATAAAGATATTATTGTTATTAAATGTTATTGTTATGATTGTCAAGAACATTAGCTTTATCAGCGGCTTTCATCCTCTAGTTTAAAAAAAAAACGGGGGGTGGGGGGGCTCTTCCTTATTAAAGAATCATTACCTTGTAAGACTTAGACTTCCCTGTTTGCTTATAGCCACCGACGCATGAATAGATGTTCTTTTTTTTTATTCTACACAAAAGAAGTGCAGTCTGAGCTTCCTGGGAATCGCGCTTACAGTCGACCACGCTCAAACCGTAATCACTGGGCCCGCGTATACGGTATATATGATTTCATCAAGGGAAGTAACCACTATCGCGGACTTTCTGCAGGCCAATATGGTGGAGAGAGTGGAATTGGAAATTCCGTACTTGCGGCAAATTTCACATTTCGACAGCTTCTTTTCATCAACTTCATCGATAAGTTTTAACTTGAATTCCAGTGAGTACGCTCAATTTCTTTTCGACATTTTTCGGCAGTTCAGTGGCTCATGTGTAATCAATATGAAGGTCAGGAATGAAGTGAGGTTTTATCTGATGCGCATGAGTGTTATCAAAGTTACGAACTTCCCGCGGCCTTTCATCCAGCATTATTTATTTCATCTCGCCCACTGCCCACGTCATGACCTATCGTTCTTGACCAGCCGCCTCACTCCTCATTTTGGTCGCAAGCGAGCGAAGAGAGCTAAGAGATNGGGGGGGGGGGGGGGGGGGGGGGAGGGTGGAAGCGGGGAAGCGTTATTAGACACTAAGCTGTTGCGCCGCAGGGCCCACTCGCTCTCCTTAGACCTACTCCTCACGTGGCTATTTCTTTTCGCCGGACAAAGACAGCGAAATATAACAAATCTCGGTGTTGTTGCCGACCTGTTAATGGGAGGAGCGGGCTGGCTGAGAGATCGGGGATTTCGGTTCATCCGTGTTACTGCATCTTGCTGTTTCGGTTCATCGCTTCTTCGCTTCTTCTGTTACTTGCGTAAAGAGGGAGAAAAGTCGGGGATTTATTTTTCCTTCTGTGGTTTCGGTTCAGCCGTGTTCGGTTTAAAAGTTAAGTGTGTTCGACTGTATTTCCTCTTCCTGAGCGAGACGCTGACCATCCGTATAGAAACGCTGGCCACCCTTATAAAAGATCGTGTATACGAGCGGATCTTTCACCTTCATCACCACTGTGTTCATTGTGTTGCGAGCGGATATTTCACACCAGTCATCATTATGGAACCAATTTATATCCCTGGCGAGTAAGTATATTTGTGATCGATCGATCTATCGATCTATCTATCTATCTATCTATCTATCTATCTATCTATCTATCTATCTATCTATCTATCTATCTATCTATCTATCTATCTATCTATCTATCCTACCGTTCGAAGTCCTAGGACGTTTAAAACGATGCAGTTTTCAGTAATAATGTACCTCAAAAAATCTGTCCCATCATTTGTATTTTATATACTACATACAGTATGTGGTCTAAGCCCTGTTAAACTTGAAAACTTATTATAGGAAATAATTAATTAACTCGATATATTATGAGAAATATTTGATTAACTCTTATGTTCAATTTATTTTATATACTACTGTATGTGGTCTGGGCTTGTTAAACGTAAAAAAAAACAACTTATTATAAGGCATTTTTGATTAACTCTATGTGTTGTAAGACATATTTTATTAACTCTTATGTTCAATTCTTGTTTAGCGAGACAGAATCAGAGATGCAGCAGAGGGAAAACATAAAATTAAAACGGAAGCACCCATACACGCAAAGACTGAGGCTGCTGCTGCGACAACAGCAGCGACAGCCACGGTTCCCGAACAATATTTGCTGCAACAGCTGCAACAGCAACACCAACAACTGCCACAGCACACCAACATCCCCAGCAGCAACAACAGCAAACAGCTGCAACAGCAACAACTGATACAGCACAGCAACAACAGCTACACCAACAGCTACACCAACATCCCCAGCAGCAACAACGCCAGCTACAACAATAGCAGCAACAGCAGCAACCCCAGCTACAGCAGCAACCCCAGCTACAACAACATCACCCCAGCAACCCCAGCTACAACAACAGCAGCAGCCCCAGCAATCCCAGCTACAGCAACAACAGCAACCCCAGCAATAGCAGCAACCCCAGCTACAGCAAAGCAGCCTCAGCTACATCAACCCCAGCAACAGCATCAACACCAGCAACAGCAGCATTCTCAGCTACAGCAACCCCAGCTACATCAACCCCAGCAACAGCAGCAACCCCAGCTACAGCAACACCGCTACAGCAACCCCAGCTACAACAACATCACCCCCAGCAACCCCAGCTACAACAGCATCAACCCCAGCTGCAATCCCAGCTACAGCAACAGCAGCAACCCCAGCTACAGCAGCCCCAGCAACAGCAGCAACCCCAGCTACAACAACATCACCCCCAGCAACCCCAGCTACAACAACATCAACCCCAGCAACAGCAGCAACCCCAGCTACAGCAACATCACCCCCAGCAACCCCAGCTACAACAACATCAACCCCAGCAACAGCAGCAACCCCAGCTACAGCAACATCACCCCCAGCAACCCCAGCTACAACAACATCAACCCCAGCAACAGCAGCAACCCCAGCTACAGCAACAACAGATGTAACAACAGTAGCCCCAGCTACAGCAACCCCAGCAGCAACGCCAGCAACAGCAGCAGCAACAGCATCGCCAGCAACCCACAACAGCACCAGCAACAACAGCACACCAATTCAAAGTAAGTTTGATAGGTTTATTGTATGAGTTATCATCAACTTTATAGCAAGTATAGTATTTGTACATTCGACTTCCATCTGTATCACTTTGATATGGTAGGTAATAGTTTACAGTTTCTTTTACTGGCGCGTGGGTGTGTGCGTGTATCACTTTGATATGGTAGGTAATAGTTTACAGTTTCTTTTACTAGCGCATGGATGTGTGCATGTAAGAGAGAGAGACTGCTGTAATATTGTGTACTTAATAATTATCCTTTTATTTTTTTTGCAGATCCCTTGGAGGGAAAAAATTAATTAACCCCTCTAAAGAGGAATTATGAGGCCGTGGTACAAAGAGAGTAAGTAATGGCTGTATGTTCTCACCCATGCCTTTCTGGATGTATGATGCTTCACTCGTAGTCCTGATACATAATGTTACAGCTCCCCGCTGTCTATCAGTGGCACGCTTGACTCGTCACTCTTTTATACTTTATTAAGTGTAAAATGTAGATATTATCTGATACTATATGATACAGCTGCGATTGTCTATCAGCGACACTCTTGACTCATCTCTCTTTTATACTTTAAGTATAAAATATAGATATTATGAGTGCGTATGCACGTATCCATATCAGTTGTAATAAATGCTAATATACTATTATATAAACAGAGTTCTTCCTTAGGTAACACATGATTGGTTGGTACTTTTTTTCTATTGATTTGGTTTGCCCTGTATATTTCAGAACCATAGATTTTTTAAAGGACGTGCTCGGACGTCTTCATCTACTGGCTGAAGAAATTCAAGAGTTCATCGAGGACAAGGAATAAAAGGTATTCCATTCAAATGACCTTATCAATTGCATTCTTTTACGATAATTTTGATTTTGGATACGACAGCTGCAGGTTTTAAAGTCGTTCTTTTACGAAACATACGTGAAAGACGACTGCCCATTTGTTTGATATGGTAGGAGTGTGGACAGTTGTTACATATTGACAGGCTTTATTTGTTATGTCTACTGTACGACAGTGGATGGGAGAAAACACAACCAAAGTACACCTCTGCCGAGCAGTCAAGTGATAATCATTTTACAGTCTCATTCAATTTGTCCTCTACATGATTATTCATACTGACACCGTGAAAAGAACAACGGGACTGTTTCTGTTAAGTCAAAGTGTTTTTTTATAATGGAAAATAATCTGACACTCAAAATACACTATCTTAGCACCCATTCTGTAGTTTGTCAAACCCATCGAGGTAGCAGACTCGGCTGTACTTAGTACTTTAGTGTAAGCATTTAAGCAACAGAGTTTTACCGGTTAGTGATAACCGATTGTCTCTCCAGAATTACATTGTTTTGTCTGCACATTATATAGCGTTTCGAGAAAAACGATTCAAAGATTCTGGTCAGTGAACGAAACAGAAGAAATATTGCGCTGAAACTTAGCTCGTTTAGCCTTATCGAGGGGATAGCACTCTGAGATTGAATAGAGCCATAAAATAAATGAAAGTTTAATTCCTGAGCGCAAAAACTGTGGGGTTTTTTATTCAAAATTACAGATCTCTGGGGAGACGCCGTGGTAAGTTGAAAAATATTTTTTTTCCTTTCAGATCCTCGAGGGCGCGTGAGACGAATTGGCACTAATGTAATAAATACTTTGAAAAATCTAGATTTGGTTTTGTTTTTTTTTTTATATCTTGTGTTTACCGTCTTTATCAATACTATTGTTTCTGTTCATGTACCTCTGTTTTTTTAGTGTGTTACTAAAACGCTCAGATGAGACCTTCCCAATAATTTTTTTTCTTTGACAAGAATTCCGCATGGATAGCCGTCACTGGCAACTATATATCATAATAATATTAACATTTTATATACTCATAACGCCAACTTGTTGGGTAGTATTTTCACTTCTTTTATTACCGTATTAGAACAACCACACAATGATAAATGCGGAATTCCTATCAATGAAATACACACATTATTTAAATTGTTACGGTATTATACAGACCATATACACATACCTAAACATAAATTCAATATAGATTTTATTTCTGCTCTCACCCTACTTGTTGTCTACTTTCCGGTACTGTTGAAGTACCGCGATTGAAAATTAAATATTCATCAATCGATCTGTCTGCCTGTCTGTCAGTCTGTCTGTCTGTCTCATTCTTGTCGAAAACTGTCACCTTTTGGCACTGGACATTGATTTTTACCACGATCCTGATACACTACTTTTATACATGCGTATCTTTTCACTACGACTATATTGATAGTAATAAAGCACACAGTTTATATTGTTGGGTTTATAGCAAACAGCATATCGCTATTCTAGCACATAATAGATTATTTTTATGACTCACCTGTGTTAATCTTGTCCGTTACACACCATCACACATTGCAGGCATAAGCTGATTTAGTCCCATGACTCCTCATGATCTGTAATATATGCCGGGACAATCGGTGGATCCGTCACACAGCCATGTACATTGTTCTTGATCAACGGCTTTGACACCTCGATAACACATGTATGACCTTCCTCAAAAACAAAGGCTACATCATATTTACCAGTATCTCACTTTAGGATGGTTTTTCAAACACTTCCAAATATGAATTAAATATCTTGACGGCTTTACTCGATGTGCTGGATCAATCGGGCAGCTCTCCAAAAGATCGATAATGGGTTGAATATAATACAACAGATTTTACATCTCTACCACGTTCACGATCATCACACTTCCAACAGCTGTATTTATAGAGCTCTGTGAGTCAGCATCCTTACACAAACATATTCTACCAATCATAACACGCATCCAGTTTTATATTACTTTCTTATTGGTCGTTACTACACAACAATCTGACCACATTCAAATTTTGGCGCCACATTCAAACATTTACATTCAAATTTTGGCGGCATATTCAAATTCAAAAGTTGGCGGCATGTTCAAATTCAAATTTTGGCGCCACGTTTAAAATGTGGCGCCAAATTCAAATTTTGCCCTAGAGACACTTTCTCATCTCTCATTGTGTACTTTTAGACCTTATTTTGTTTTGAGTTCTGAAATGTGAAGTACTGCGTAGCGCATACTAAGTCACGTTTTTCATTTATTAAAATATCCTTCATATTATTAATAATAATTTTATTTGCAGATCTCGTGGTGGAAAAAAATTAACGCCGCTGAAAAGACATTATGAGACCGCGGTACAAAGAGAGTAAGTAATGGCTTTATATTCTCATCCATGCCTGTCTGGATGTATGATGTTTCACTCGTAGTCCTGATACATAATGATACAGCTCTACAGTGGTATGCTTGACTCGTCACTCTTTTATACTGTACTTTAAGTATGAAATGTAGATATTATCTGATACTAAATGAACAGCTCACGATTGTCTATCAGTGGTACGCTTGACTCAACACTCTTTTATACTTTAAGTATGAAATGTTGATATTATCTGATACGAAATGATACAACTCCCGATTGTCTATCAGTGGTACGCTTGACTCAACACTCTTTTATACTTTAAGTATAAAATATAGATATTATGAGTGCGTATGGGCGTATCTATATCAGTTGTAATGCATGCTAATACACTGTTAGTAGTTGTATTTGACGGGTGCAAATGTGACAATCTGCCTCAAATAAAACAAAAAAAAAATCCTTGAAACAGATTGTCACATTTGTACCCGTCAAATACAACAAAGATGTTTTTCGCGAAGAATGTATGAGAAATGCTTACGGTTCACATAAGGGTTCAAGGTTGATATTCCAAAATAAACATAGTTGATAACCACGGTCAACATATTCAGAAGGAAGGTCAACATATTGCCCAGAAGACGCGTGAAGGTAATGAACTCTTGGTTTAAGAAAGACATTCTGGAATAATCCTACATCACATGTCACGAACTTTCAACGTGGACACTGCTTCCCACCAAAACCGGATCGGCACTTTGTTTGGTCAATGACCAGTTTGTATTGCCAACTGATCCGGGGTGGCCTCATTCATTTTTCTTGGTGATCTGTTAGCTGGTCAACTCTCTTTGTTGTAACTTTGCTTTTGCCTTCAAATCCTGTCCTTCGCTTGG
>JAWQUT010000835.1:56459-104288 GCA_033807755.1 Ellobium chinense
GGGGGGAATTTAGCATCTTTACACCTTGAGAGTGCATAACTTCAATACACGAAGGTGCATGTATGTAAACTTCATTTTAAGGAACAAAAGATAAAGCATCAGGAGCAGCAAGTCGTACAAATATAATCACAACCCTTAGACGTCAGGTAGAGCGTTGCTAGACCATCTCTCGTAGTAAAGGATGGCGAGGCGGAGTAATGGGATGGGGAAAGATGGAGGGAGTAGAGATAATCTTTTCCCTCTGAGTTTGTACGGGCTTGGGACCGTCACAGCGCTTTCGCTGTGGCCTCATTGAAAAGATTGGTGGCCCTGAAAAGGGCCGTTTGGTCAGTCACTGTCAAAGGTGCTGTCAGGTCACCGTCCGGTCGTCATAAAAAGAAAACAAAACTAGATTTACTCACCTCTTTTCGCCCCCTTTCTTCTTCCTCCTTCTTAGGATGCCATGTGTTCGTCACTTTTCTTCCATCTATTGCAGGTTTTCTTTAGGGTCCCAGGCGGCTCCTCGCTCCTCCCACCATTTTTCCTCTTGGGGCTCTCAGATGGTTTCGATTTAACGGCCTACCCTTCCCCTTTTCGGACAACGAAGAACATTCGTAGGGGAAGACAGAGGTCGTCCCCTTGTTGATGAAAGGACTTAGGTTCGCGGCCTCCTGGTCGGTCAGCCGGCGGGAGCGCTTTGGTACCCGGGCTACCCTGCTGGTCACTGTAGACATCTGTGGGGTCATCAGGATGTCATCGAGTCTTGCAAGTCCGCTCTGTCTCCGATGGGCGCAGATCGAAGCTCGACGAATACAGTGACGCTTTTATTTAAAGCATAACGTGCGGACCTCCAAGGTGACAACACTTTTTTGCGCACTGTTGATTGAAACTTCGTTTGCGGATTACGTCATTAAAATTTACATACACACAAATATTCATCGGTGGGAAGCTTGTTGGACATTTGGAAGCACACTTTTCCGGACATGGCTACAGATTTCAGATTTGGTGTGAGGGTACAAAAAGGTCATCTTGACAGCCTTCGATTTTTGCTCTCTGGAATCGCCGAATTAAGAAAAAAATATTTTACTAAAAATTTCTGGACCTTCAACGACTAGTGGCAATTCCGGTACGGGAACGAAAAAAAAGTTCGCTGTCGGATGACTTCATCAAAATTTGTATACGCGGAAGTAGACTAATCATCGGCGGGAACAGCAGTCGTATTATGCCGGGGCGAGAGGAGGGGATGGAGAGACACACACACATACAATAACAAAAATGTTCAGAGTGTAAATCTGGTCATCCTTCGGCGTCTCCATACCCCTCCCTTTCCCCGGCAGGGCCAGGACCTCAGCTAGTTTATATATTCAAAGGAAGATAATCATGTCAAACATGTTGTCGCACTTGTTTCTAGGACTTAAATGTAAGTGTCCTCCATCCACTTAGCAAAATTTTGGGACTTTCCAAGGCGTGTTTGGATTAGAGGTAAGGACAGGGTTTGGGTTAGGAGCAGAGTTAGGGAAGAATGAGGATCCCCGGAGATTTTCCAAAGGCAAGGATTCTTTAATTCTATTCCTTACCCCTTGCCTCTGGCAATAATCCAGGAAGTCTACATCTAAGTACGTCAAGTTCCCACGCACAGGAGTCCCAAGCTTATACAAAACTAGCTGAAGACCCGGCGTATGCCTTATAAAGATTTTGAACTTGAACTTGAATTTGTTTCCAAGTGTTCATCATCCATGGGTTGCCAGACTTGCCTTGATTCTTTCGGATTTTTGAGTCTTTTTAAGTCTTTGGCTCCCAAATAACTGACTGGCTCTTTGCTCCTTTTTCGCACCAACAGACTTTACGTCAAAATTGACCTCCCTACACAAAAAGTGCTTACATTTCTCTGTAACTTTCCAGATAGGGTTTGACTCTTTTTCACGTGCAATTAGGCTCCGCTCGGAAAAAAAAATCTGGCAACCTTAATCGGAAGTTGACACAATGGCGGCATTATGTATGGTTGCAATTTTGTATTTGGCACAAATTAACTTTCTGTTGTGACATACAATCTCCGAGGGACCCTCCTTGTGTCGGAAGATGTGGCAAGAATCAACAGTGGTCTGAAAGCTAATAAATGAGGCAAAGATATTAGTAAAGCAAAGACCACTGTCAAGTCCTGTATGTCTGCAATCGTTTCCGCATTAGTTGCAGCCTTCTTGACTTGTTTATTCATAACAACATCCGGGGATGGTTCTTTCATGTCAAAATGACGTTACCGAAGACCTAAGAAACGCAGCCTAGTGCAAAGAAAGCGTCATCACCTTGGAGGTCCGCGCGTTATGGTATAAATAAAAGAGTCACTGTATTCGTCGAGCCCCGACCTGCGCCCATCGGAGACAGTGGACCTACAACACGTGATGACACCCTGATGGCCCCAGAGATGTCTACAGTGACCAGCAGGGTAGCCCGGGTACCAAAGCGCTCCCGCTGGCTGACCGGCCTGGAGGCTGCGAACCTAAGTCCTCTCACCAACAAGGGGTCGACCTCTTTCTCCCCCTACGAAGGTTCTTCGTTGTCCGAAAAGGGGCGGGGTAGACCTTAAATCGAAACCATCTGAGAGCCCCACAAAGAATAATGGTGGGAGGAGCGAGGAGCCGCCTGGGACCCTGAAGAGAGCCTGCAATAGATGGAAGAAACTCTAAAACTGATCAATGCCTAGGAAGGAGGAAGCAGAAAGGGTTAAAAAGAAAGGTGAGTAAAACTAATATATTTTTTTCTATGACGACTGGACGGTTTCTTGACGGTGACCAGAACACTTTTGACAGTGACTGACCAAACGGTCCTTTTCAGGGCCACCAATTTTTTCAATGAGGCCACAGCCAAAGCGCTGTGACGGTCCCAAGCCCGTAAAAACTCAGATGGAAAAGATTATCTCTACCTCCTTCACCTTTGCCCACCCCATTACCCCCTTTGCCCATCCTTTACTACGATTACTACGAAAGATGGTCTGGCAACGTTCTTCCTGACATCTTGGAGTTGCGATTCTGTTTGTACGACTTGCTGCTGCTGCTTTATCTTTTGTTCCTTAAAATGAAGTTTACATACATGTAGCTTCGTGCATCCAAGTTTTGCACTGAAGATATGAAGATGCTAAGGTTTTCCTCCCACTGTTGGCTATATAAGGTTTTACACCCCTTGTGAGCCCTAAAGAACTCTACGGGGTCCCATGCCCAAGAAACTTCCGACACATATTGTTTAACTCTTCCTCCTAAGCTTTGACTCATAGAAAGAATGGCCCGAGAAAAAAAAATCGCTTTTTTTTTTGTTGCTAAACTTGACAGTGAAGTAGGCTAGCTAATATTTTAAGTCTTTTGACACAGTAATCAGGGTAACCCTACCTACATAGCAACAACCACACAGATTAGACTTGATTACTCTGGCGCGCAAGCGTTGCTAAAGACGTCTCTGGACAACTAAAACGATGACGATAACAACAGCTGTCCGCTGCGGCACAAATTTTAATTGTCGCCAGTTGTCAGAAAACAATTCATTTTAGAGCCGATGTCCGTCTGTCTGCCCGCTAACGTAAACAACTATTGCTATTATGTTAAAATAAGATGGACACTCGGCATATTATTATTACAGACTGCTCATGCCTTGTGAGACATGGTTACATTGCGTTGAAGGGGGGCTCGGGCGGAGTTTTTATTCGACGTGTTGTGACAGATGACATTAAACACAAAGTTGCTTACGCTGCGGCATTGGGTTTGTATTTATAATATATACGCTACCATAATCTCGGCCGACTTTTGTTTTCTTCCTTTCGTCTATTACCTCAAGGAATTAAACCTGGGTAGTAAGTACTCATTTAATAAGTATACCTTGTTATTAAGTATGGATTTCATATGCTCTGATTCATTACTGTGCCATCATTTTGTCATGCAGGTGGACCTCGATAAAAAAGATATATTTCAGTAATAAGTCTACATCTTTTCCTGCACTGGAGCATACTTTATTTCGTGGTTCTATTGTACCTAGCTTTTGCAAAACCCCTTTGGTGTTCGTGCCACTCGGGTCTGTAGCTAAAAAGCAAATAAATGAACTTGATGAACACAGAAGGCTCGTAAATTGCAATTTCTTTAGGGACGTTGCCTCGTTTCTTTTATGACGCTCATGACAATTTGTAGTGTCTTTGTAAAGATGTCTTTATCCACACGATCCTCTTAGTTTTTCCCTTTTATAAAGCTTGGTGTTGGTGACGCCTTCCAACTTTGATCCCTTGATTCATCCACAGATAACTCTGATGCATTTTCCTGGGACCCATCAGGGCCAGGGCTTTAGAGATAGGATTTTACTAATAACTTAACACATGTTGGTGTTCTTTTGGAAATCAGCGACTCATCCCCCCCACCCCCCACCCCCAAAGATAGATAGATAGATAAATATTTGATTGTCAGTTGGTGAAAGAAGAAAGTAACCGAAAAAAAAACAAAAATATAGGACAGTAATGTTGCTCCACAGTATGAAAGACTAACCAACGCGAAGGCGCCAATCGGAAAGGAGCGGGAACATAAAAAAACAAAAACAACTGTGATGCATTTATTATGACATTGTTTACCGCGAATTCAAAGGTGAAACAAAAGCTCAGGAGGAGGGGTTCTCTGGTCTTTTTCATCTTCTCCCACCTCCGACTTCGCACAAGATTCACAAGAAGACCTCTTCAGGATATGACGCACCTAGAGAATTGCGAGAAGGCTTTCATTATGACTGTTTCGCTGATCTCTTTCCACCCCCATCCCGCTCCCTCACCGTTCCCTTTTCCCATGCACGTATATCGAAGGCTGCAGAATGATCAGTCTGATAGCCACGGCCTGTGCACGGTATTTCAGGTTTACAAAGCATTTCGAAAAGTACGGTAGGTAGAATCAACAAAATAATAGAACATAACTGCTCGGTCATCTGGATTTAAAAAAAAAAACCATGCAGGGTATCATGGTAACAGAAAGAAGGAGATATAACAGGGAAGAGGTGGAAAAACGACATCAAGGAGTGGACAACTCTGAATCCTCGAAGTTTCCGAAGAGGCGACTAAAGACAGACAGGGTTGGAGGTAGAGTATTGGAGCATATATGGTAGCCCAGCAATCCATGGATGGATAGATGGATGGATGATGGCTGGATGGATGGATGGATGGATGAGAAGAAAGGGAAAAATGGATGAACGGACGAGTGGAGAGAGAGAAAGATGGATGGATAGAGGGAAAGATGGATAGATGGATGGATGGACGAACGGACTGATGAATGGATGGATGGATGGATGGATGGATGGATGGAAAGGATTTTTGTGGGCTGGATAGCTTTTGGTCCACCAACTCCCCTTTTTTGCATTACAATCCCTACATGTAAATCAGTAAAGAAGTGCATGAACTAAATCTACCACTTGTATAACAATCATTATCAGACAGATATCAATATATTCATATCATAGATGACAGAAAGATTACGGGAGCAATAATGACTTTTATTTTCACTTTCATTGTCATTGTCCTTGTTTCTGTACTTTCAAGCGTGTTTTTTGTTTTTTTTTTCTGAATGGGCATCATAAAACATTGCTGATGTCGTTAACTTTTGCGCACTTTAGTGAGAAATGTTTAAAAACACCAAGAACGTCTCCCCACTTTGTCTCAGTCTGAACACTTGGAATGCTACAGTCACGCATTTCACTGAGTCATGTACACGTGTGTCAAGAGAAATTGTAGCCGATGTTTGTTGTTTGTCTAGAAGTACTTCGTGTATTACAAAAACAAAACGGGTGAAAAATGATTTCAAGCGGAAAAACGTGTGACAGAAACTCACTCTTCAGCTGACTATAAAAGCTGAGTTCACGCGGTCTAGCCTGTCATTTTCTGGGCAGCCATTCAACGTGCAGACCAGATCAGCCATCAAAGACCTACCATGAGGACGAGACAAAACACTCCCACCCGACAAAACCCTTGACACCAGCATTGGAGGTAAGAGACTTTCACTTGAGAAAAAAAACTTTGGAAGGATTTTCATAATATGTGCGCCATCCTACAACATACTCCCGACTCATAAACACAGTAAATTGTGATTATTTTGATGGGGCTGGTACAAAACATAATTTGATTTTGTTATGGGGGATACACAGAAAAAAATGGTCGTTTCCAGATCTTGCAATCGTGTTTATCCCTGCATGTTGTAAGATGGCCCATGTGTGAGCAGTCGGGAAATGTGTCAGGGTCACGGGTGAACTCTAGGCTCACACGTGGAAGTTAGGGAACACATTATTCAGGCGGTAGGTATTTAAGAATTACATTGCTGTGAAGTTAGCATCCCTGTAGTGTAGTGAAAACATTCAGACTTGCAAGCTGAGAGACCCTGGTTCGATTCCCGGCAGGGGTATGAAATTTTCTACACACTAACTTTGGTAAATCGGTTCTTTCTTGTCCAGACAACCGACGTCATGGTCCAACAGACAACTCAGTGCAATGTTTACATGGGATTATTAGAATGTTCGATTCCAGTGCAAAAGGGCGCGGATTCCATTCCCCCATATGATCAAGCTTAAAATCTTAGAAAAGGCAATTGTTTCTTCCGTCGACCCAGCTGTATAATAGATACCTGGTTAAAAGCAGTGAGAACTACTTCATTCATCCGAAACCTGGCGAGCAATGCCTGTAAAATAACAGCGGCACTCTACATTGCTCAGGGTGCCACAGAAGCTCCGTCTTCTGACATACCAACACATGTGAATTCGCATGAGGGAGCATTCCTGGGATAAAACCCATCACAGAATCATTCATGGGAAGGATTTCCATGTGTGGGCCCTCGTAAAACATGCTTCTTACCCTTACCAGTCAAGTGACGAATTAATGTTGATGGGGTTGGTATAAAAAGGAGGGGCTTGGTTTTCTGTGGGGCACAAAGAATAGTGGTCCTTTTGAAATCTTGAAATTTTGTTTTTCTCGGCATGTAAACCCTTCCATTCATGAACAATGCTGGGTATTTTTCGTGGCTGCAAAGTGATGTTTCTTAAAGTGTGATAATATTAATTCAAATTTTTATCCATAATTGTAATAAATCTCGATATTTATCCATGCAGGATGACCGACGCATGCACATGATGCCAAGAAACAACCAGATCCAGCGTCTTTGATTATCCTGACATTGTCTTGACGCACATGGGACATCAACAAGATTGTCACTGCCACCGAAAGATGCAAGACGACTCCAGCCTACCGAGTAGACATCTACCAGCGCACAGACTTCAAGAGTCTACGAAGGTCATGTAATGATTTTGCTTTCAATGTTAACGATGGGTTTAAAAACAGATTACAGGTTTCATATTCGTATGATAATATTCATAAAGGGCTTGGGTTATCCATATAATCACGTGGTTGATTTTTCAGTGTTTAAAGAACGTTCATTGAAAGCAGGAATCTCCTCACCCAGTCCCCATTCTCACGCCTCCCCGTCCTCCGAGAGTTCAATCTCGGAAAGTAGACTACACAACGCTCATGTCACTCAAGTACGGGATTAACTCTCGGTCACATGATCTTTAACAGTGATTTAGCTAGATCTAGATTTATGGTTGTCTCAAAAGAAATCATCTGTTAGATTTATTACGGTTCTATTATAATAATGTGTAAAGGTGCAGAATAGTATGTTCTGAAACTCATCTTTCCCTTATTCTCCGCATAAAGCAGTATACTTTAAATGCCCCGGGATGTGGCAGATGCAAATTAATCACATCTTGTATTATTATTAGCGTTGGATTTGGTTCAGTTTTCGAAATTCTTAAAATTAGATTTCAACAGTTCATGGGATTACTTATAAAATTGTTGCCGGAAACGTCATAGCACTGCAGACATGTCCTTAGGTGTTCTGAGCCCCATGCAAAAAGCCTCCTCAAGGAGAACGAGCTACTTGTGCCGGTTGACACATGGTTGAGGACAGTTCTATTCCTTCCAGCAAGCCTATCGTTCCTGGCACTTCCTTTCACCACACCCATAATATGGTGTGTTCATGTTCATAGAATTGGTGCATCAGAATGCAGGTCATAAATATAGATTTAACCACAATCAAGCCAAACAGACATATTGCAAACGTAAATAGTGTTGATAAAGATCAGTTTACACGGCATGCTCTCGGTTTTCCTGGAGGTGAACATTTTTTTTGGAGCTTATAATCATCGTTACGCCATAGGCACTGGGTTGGTCTGAATAGGCCATTTAGGATAGTCAGAGACCAAACAATTCTGGACCTTTTTTAATTCCGAAAAATTATCGGTCTCAATGTAAGGCTATGGGTATTTTCGGAATGGATTTTAATGCTTTGAAAAATATTAATGATCCTCTAGATCTGATACTCAGATATTTGACTGCAGCATCACAAAAACAAAATCTGCATGATTTCTCCCCTGCACTACTAACTTGCATGATTTCAGTGATCTTACGCACATAATGAGCTCATGCATGCTTTACACAAATGAAAAGTGATTCTTCAATCAAGTTCTTCTCTGCTGAAAATAATATGCACATTTTTATAATTCAATTTGTATTCATATGTCACATTTTTAACCAAAATTAAACTACAACCCTTCCTTGAAGAGAGCATTCCATCTGACGCCTAATAAGACAATGGTTTCCAAGTTTTCATCTGTAAACTGATTTGGAGAATCATTTATCATCTTTTGCACAGATACTAACATTTGTTATCTGCATGTCGGCCGGCCATTTTGTATTTGTGATGCTCCATACAAATACCTCGGTTCATTCAACGACAAAAACAGTCTAAAAAAAAATTCTCCAGATTCGTTTGTATTTAAGTACATAATTCTACAAATGGTGAAATTACTTGCATTATTAAGGAGAAACCATCCAAATCCGAACATAACGCTTTAGATTACCAAGAGTTTTTTGTTCTTGGTTTGCTTGCTTTTTATTTTTCAAATGGAATGCACCAAAAGAAGCCACGAAAATGGTATGTTTAAATTCCACACTACGTCGTTTTATTAGAGTACAAGCAATCTGACCAGTAACGTATAAGGAAGCGGCCCTGTGTCCTCCCTGACTCCTCCTCCCCCCCCNCAATTCTTTGAGTAGCCGTTAATTTTTCATTTTTCCTCTTGTGCCAGCACTCAAAAGGGATCGAAGATTGTTATGGGCTTTTTGGGTTTTTTTTTTTTGCAGTATGGCGATGCCTTTTTGGCTTGATTGCGTTTTTAAGTCATAAAGTAATCATGACTTGCAACTCAACATGAACCCCACAAATTAAGATCTAAATTCAGAGTCTGAAACACTGAGCCAGACTCAAGTGTTGTAACAATGCTTGATGTCATAATTTGCATCTGTCACATTCAAAGGCTTTCAAATCTGCTTCATTATGCGGAGAGAATGGAAGCACGATTTCGAGTGACGTGTAAAAATGTGAATAAATTGCTTTTCCGACCATAAAATGTTATCTTACCTGCGGCTCTATGAATACTCCTGTCGTACTGAAGAAAGACGAAATGAATTGTTGGAAAATTTAATGTGGTGTCCGCATAACTTCGTGGTTTCAATTACACCACGATAATATGAGCTCCGAATTAGATATAATAATGTATGTACCGCACCCTGCTGTTGATTATGTTAATATGCTTCGTTGTGAGAGGCAATGAACTGCGCACGAACAGAAGTAACTTTGCCAGGTTTAAGTAATCCTTCATCTGAGAGTCAGTTTCAGGATAGAGCATTCCATGCAAGAATCTTCGTGCTATACTCTCCTTTTAAGAGGTTCTCTATACAGCCCTCCTGCCATCGCCCTCCTTTATTTCCTCCCTCCCACTTCGTCCCTCTTTCCTCCCCTCCCTTTTATCCTCCCAACGAAATCAAACACCATTCCACTGCTGCGATATTTGTACAGGTATTGAAGTATGTGTTAATAATTCCTTAGCCAGCTGCCAGCTACTCCCCAGAACGATTTACTCTGCGCAGATGAACCAGTGTAGACTGCTACACCTCCTGCCTACCATGCCATTCTTTTCCATTAGACGAAACGCCGTCTGAAAATTGTCCCATCCACCCCCACACACATCCTCACAATGTTTCCCCGTGCAAAATTTTTTAAACAACTTTTACGAGTTCTATCGGCAATCTATTGCAGATCTTGCACATTCTAGTAAAACCTTTCCATGAGGACTTCAGGCAAACCCTCCCCACCCCAACATCTCCACCACCACCCTACCCCTCTTCCTGCTTGTCACTTTCGCCTCCACGATATTGCCTAGATATTTTGTCATTTGCCAGAAACATCTTCACCTTCTGAACGTCAGCCAGAAGCTCTCACTTGATCGGCCATTTCACAGATACATCTTTGCACAGTGAAGGCCTGCCATTGGAGATAGCCATGGACCCAAGACAAAACCCTACCGGAATCTGTATCTGCAGGTAGGAGACTGTCCTTGTGAGCTGGATTGTTACAGAGATAGTCTGCCTGTAACGGACATTTATTTTATTTTTAGAATGGTTTTTACATCAGGGGAATGAATTACAACAAATTTTGGCAAATCCTTTTATTCTCGAGAACTACCTCATCGTGCAGTGAAAACCCCTCAAACACAGGGGATTCCTGAAAGAACACATATACTCTACCATTTGATGAACGACACTTAATATTTTAAAAAATTAAATGTCCTAAATACAGGCATATGTCATTTCTTCATCATTACATGCCAGAACTGGGAAATGTTTCTTAAGAGGCTGAATTCGAGTACATTAAAATCTAAACTACATCTTTTCCTATTTCAGAACATGTCTTTTAGTCCGACTGTCTCTTTGGCTGCTGTCTAAGTGGAGTTATCTACCCATATTTTATAACAATTTTTACAGTGGAAAATCTGGATTTTGAGAACGTCATATTTCATCCACAGCCGATGGTTGGACCTGTCCTGACCGAAGCGGAGACCAGCTCCCAAATGAAGTAGCTTTTATACAGGTATTCCACTTTTATTACTATTCTAGCATATATGAATCCGTCAGTGTTTCAGAATGATATCGAATTCCTTACAAAAAAAAAAAAAACGCCTTAGTAAAATGGGTTCGCCTGCCTTTTCATAGGCATGACGAGGTCTTAATTTTTCATTAGATTTTGTAAGTATTTGAAACTCACATGAGTAGAAATTAGTCAGAACTGACCTTACATTCTGACACAAATATTTGTAAAAAGATATATAAAATTGTTAAATAAGATCTTCAAATATCAACATGAAGGAAATGTTAGACGGTCTTACTGATAAATGTTGTATTGCAAAAACATGTGACAAGGGCGACCTATGAAAATGTGCAAAAGGTAAATATAAACTGTTTATATTAGTAACAACTGGATTAAATCGAGTTTGGACAATGGCATGTTTAATTCTAAACAATTAGACATTGGGCTGTGTCTTTGGAGAAAACAATAGAAACTATTAAAAATATCCTCGATCACATCGTACTATGAAGAATCATTACAAAATATCGTATATATCAGTATCTAAATTATGTATGATTTCTTCCATCCGAAAGTTAAATGTTTATTCCTTTATTTTTTTCCACCGCCTTTTTTTTCCACAGCCTTTTTTTTCCACAGCCGGTGTTTGCTACCCTCGAGTCGAAATGGAGACCAGTGGCCAACTGATGTAAAGGTTTGTCATGGTGAGCCTATTCCTGATTCCATTTTGTATACGATTCTTGATAAGCACTAGTGTACACGTTTCATTTATTAAATTTATTAAGGTGAGCTTTTTTTTATAAGAATGCATGACTCAGCTCCTCGCATTTGACTTATCCTTCTTTAGTCTTATGGAAATATAGAAGAAACTTTGACCATCAGATTACAGTGATAAGCCTTTGATCTTTTTTAAATCCCATCTAATCAGTTCGATGTTGCATGTAATTGCGACTGCAAAGAGTTTACTTTTCCGACGAGAAATCCGAAATTTTACTTTCTTTACAACTGACCTAAGCTTATAATTACTGTTTCTATATATAAATCTAATCTTGCGAATGTTTTAATCCGCAGGCACACAAATATTCAACAGTAAAAGTACAGCCATAATGTGTCAAATCCAGGATTCTCTAAACTTGGGCAAACTTGACACCACCCGACTTTAGACATCTACTATAACTGCCATCGAAGACGCAAGCAACAGAACGAAGCCAGCCTGCAGCAGAGAACTGCCATCTAGTTGTACATCAACGGCCACTACTATGCTCTCGGAAGCCACATAGATTCTGCAACTTTTCTACAGTTGGCACTTTAGTTCATAGACTACAAAAAAATAAACTGTACGAATGTATGTATGTATAAGATCTGCTGACCTTACCGTCCTGCATCTCTCAGACCCTGCACTTCCTATGATTTATTACATATTCATTTTTAGTTATAGTTACTTTTCAAATGGTGTAGTTCACTTAATTTTTACATTTATACAAAATCTGTGAACGATTGTATCAGGTGTTCAAATGCACAAATATCTCTTCTAACGACTTCATAAACCTTGGCATTAAAAAAAAAGTTCCAGTTCAATTCAGATATAACGGTAATGTCAACAATGTTAAGTCTAAAAATTTCCTAAAATGTGTGGCCACATGGAAAAGCCCGTCGGATCTCGCAGTGAGTAATTTTGAACTAGATCCCCGAAAGCTTATTTCGACTTTCTTGGTCATATTAAGATTTCTGTGGAATCAGTTCATCCCATTTCTTTCATTTCATGTAAATTTTAGTTATAAAAATGAGGTTTAAATTTTTTTAAACATTTCCATGAAGTACCCTTCGCTGAAAGACGTGGTTAAAAGGACTTTAATATCGATTTTCTCAATCTATATGGCAACGGCAACTTTACACATTTGTCCATAACTTGGAACTAGACTAGTAAAGATAATGACCTCAAATAAAGTGCAAACTGTTCAGAAATGAATGCGGATTAATGTTCTACTAATTCATAACTGAAACGATGGCTTTCCCATGCACCCACTCAAAATATTTCTTTCATGTTATTTATATCATAGTACTTCTGTCAAGGTCTCAGTCGACGTAAGATTTTTATAAATAACAGATATTGATCTGTCTTTGGGGTTCTGGCTTCTACACAATACCACAAGTTATCTTTTAAATGATTTAGTTTTTAAAAACACTTCGGTCATATGCCGAAAAGAGAATCCATATTATTCATTTTCTGATTTGCTAGATTTTGCTTTTAGGTTTATCATTTGTTTTCAACAATTTCTTGCGTTGAACAAGGCAGAAATCCTATGATTTTATTTACTTAGAACGAGTCTCGTATTCTTCGATCCCTACCCATTTCACAGCTCCATCTACTTGTAGTCTTCTCACTATCCTAACTTTGATCTATTGTTCCCAAATGGCACAGATTCCACTGTCTGGTCCGGCATTGCGGTTCATTTCTTCCTTTTTCGTCCGTGCATGGTCAGATTACTTTTTCCATGCTATATTGTACTAATAATAATATTATGCGTTTTATAATCTTGTTTCCAGGGTAATGACCGCCCCCGAGACTTCACACTAGTATAACCCTGACAGGCTTGATCACTCTATAATTTTCTCAATCCCCTGGGGAACTGCCATTAATAGGCGCAGATCACTAGCATTCTGACATCTTTCACTGCCCATACCTGGGTACCCATTTTACAGACGGGTGGGCTGAAGAAAATAGTAATGAAAACATTATGCGTTAAACATTTTCAGTTACATGAAATCACTTCATTGCCATTTTGTTGGTATTCATTTTCTTGATCTTCAGTTTCTTGGTCTTCTTCCATATTACATTCAGTCATTTTCTTGGTCTTCATTTAGTTGTTTTGTTGGCAGCTTAGACCAGATAGATCTATAAATGAGATTTTTGAAGTTTCGTACCCAAGCATTGCCTGACTTTTGAGACTTCACATTATTACCTCCAGTCAGGCCAGATCACTCAGTAGCGGTATCTTTCGCTTTGAGATATATAACAGTGCCGCTGCCATTTTACGGCCGCTAATCACTAGCATTCGGATATCCTTCAAGGCCTGTAGCCAAATATTCATTATCAGATGGGTGGACTGAGGGAAATATGATTGAGAGGCTTTTAAACGCTTCAAAAACGTGAGCTAATCTAACGTGTACTTGAACGGGGCAAAACGATTTAAAAATAGTCTTCTGCAGAACGCCATTTATTATTGTTAACCTGTTTTCCGGATTTTTTTTTTTTGGACCGCTTACGTTAAATGATAGTTACTATCATGATTAATTTTCGACAGAAAAAACATCCATATAAAAGTAGATCCTCCGGGACACAGTATGATACCGTGGATCTTCAATGATACTCTCTTTTCTTCATTAAAAATTGCATTAAAAGATTTTTCTCATATCGAACAACTCAGTTAGCTGGCCTAGCCAAATTTTCATTGTTTCCTCATGAGAAAACAAATTGACTTGAAGTATGAATGAAGCACCACAAAAACATTTTTTATATTCCAGATATCGGATACAGAATATCTAGTCCATCGGGGCTTTGTAGCAGTAAGCATCTGGATCGAATATATTTTTTTTTCAGTCGAGAAGCTGCAAAACTGGAAATAATATATAATCTGCATAAATATTACACATCTCTGCAATGAAAACTGAACTGTATCCGATTTCTTCACAGCATGTCTAACAAGTTTTTCGTTCCTCTCTTTAGCACAACATGAGCTCATGCATGCATATAGTATTATGAGTGATTTTAGCGACGTCGGAAACTCGCATTCAAATGTTTTAAATTTCAAACTCAAAGTATAATTATTTACTGAACTCCCCCAAATCTTGACAAGGAACGCTTATTGGACATTTATTCCATTTTGTAGTCGGTGAAAATCTCGATTCCGAACTCTTTTACCTTTCACTTTTCGCCTGTATCAAAGACCACTCAAGCCGTACTTCCGAATGTTGGAGAATCACTCATATTCCTGCATGTTCATTAACACTTGCATGTATCTGCATGTTTATGCATGTCGGCTGGCCATTATAACTTATATAGTTTGTGATGCTCCATACCAATACTTCAGTTAAATCCACAAGAAATTTTAGAGACAAATTTGACATAAGCCAGTATTTATTTTAGAAATCTAGTTTCATGCTGTCTTCGCCGATGCATTTCTAGACATTGAGCAGAATTTTCAGTTAAACAAAATAGTCTTTGAAATGTGATTGAGAAAAATATAACATAGAATTACGAAAGTTCAAAGAACAGAATAAATCCGTTCTGTTTAATCCACTAGTTCAAACTGTAGTGTTACTGTTGAAGTGGTTGGATGGTTAAAGTGTTGTATTCAGGTTCAGAGGTTGTATTGGGGTTTCCTCAGTGCTTGTTTAGATACTTTGGGAAAGCTTTTCGATTTTTACTCAGTCTGTAAAATGGTTACCTAGTCACAGGCAGCGAGAGGTGCCCGAATCCTAGTATTAGTGCTTCTAAAATGGAAGCGGCCGTGTTGCTCTAGAAGTTAAGCAAGATGCTGAATGATCTGGCCTGTTTGGGTAATGTGAAACAGCCTCAGTAAGCTGGCTTATAACTGGTTAGAAGTCTTAAGATCACATTATCATGTCTAGACTTTACTCTGAGAAGTCTCTCTGCCTGAATGCCCATCGGATGCAAATGATTTGGGTTCTTTGGCTCAAATAAAGAAAAGCTGGATAAAGTTAAATGTATTTACCTCCAGGACACTGGTTATTTATTACTAATTAGATGTCTTCATGTCTCTCGTTCATCTGCCCTTTACATCACCCTCGTATTTTTGTCCTTTCTTAATCATCTTGTCAGATCGCCATGCATCCTTCCCATTTGTCTCTTTGCTGGTTAGCTGGTTATTTGGCAGTGGTTTACGTCCTCTAGTGCAGTCGCCCTGTTCAGAGATTTCTCAAAATGAATATTCATGAGATTCTCTCTCTGCTTCCCTTACCATCAATCTTTTCAGTTGCTGCAAGTTTTTTCAGTAGATGACGTCCAAAAGAAGGTTCAAATATATTTGCTCACAGTATTCTGACTTTTAAGCTGTTTCGTTTAAATTGCTTGGTCCAGAACCGCTTTATCTTGGATATTCATTTAATTTGCATCGCTCTTCAGACGGACGACATTTCGCTGCACATATAAGATAGCTAGATTGCCTTCATCTCTTTGTTCCTATTCTTCTCCCTTGCTCCATTTCGGAGTTCATCCATCTCTCCTTTTTCTTTTTGCTGAATACCCCTTACTTCATCTGTATCTCAGTGTATTCCATTGTATAATAGTGTAATATTCGCATTTTCATTATACTGCGGAACATTTTTTTTCTCTGTGAGAAATCGCTACATGACTTTTATTTCAAATCTCGCCCCACTCCCTCCTTCTGTGCCCCCCCGACCAGGCTTCACTGGGAACACTAAAAATTCACAAAATAAATAAGACAGTAAATATTCCATACTTTGCCTTTTATCGTGTAATCCCGTCACTCTGTTCTCACTTTAGATTTTGTATGCAGAATCCACGAAAAAAAAATTGTACCGCCAGCGGCTTATTCATATTCACAAAATATGACCAGCTCTTTTCGTACAAAGGGCAAATTAAAACTTCATGAGCTGTATTTTAAATCTCGGTACAGAATCTGAAGTAAATGTTTAGACTTATCCTTACGAATTCGCACCCGCTTATAACATGGGGATTAGTGATGAGATTTGCCTCAGTTTTTATGACAGTTGCTAAATACGAAAAGGACCACTAAATTTATATATGCTATTTTTAATCTAAGTAACAGAAGGAAAGCCCTACAATGGCCGAACTGGATTAACATCTACGCTGTGCTTATAAATGTCCAAAAGCCAGACAGGCATTGTAGATGGCCAGAACCCCATTAAAGTCACGCCCTGATCAACAAACACAACCTCTGTAACTTGCTGTGTATTGCATATATTGTCAGTGTTCCATGCAGCTTGTTTAATTGAAGAAAGGTGTCTGTATACTGTGCGTGTGAAAACAAATTGATAGCATGCTTCAATACAAAATAATTCTTGTAATGAACTGTTCATATGTTGATTCAAACATATAGCATATATAGCATATATAGCACATCTACCAACAAGATATGTCTTAAGAGTCGTAAGTAAATAAAATTTTTTTTTTCTGTAGTTCTAACTTACTGCGAGTTCCACCTATCATTTACTGTCAGTCCGCTTAATGTAACGCGTGAGCAGAGGTTGCCTTACCTTGCCCGAAAGCATTCTTTATATTATTGCACATTGTTAGCGATATTTGTACCATTAAGAATTTTAAAGCGGCCAATCTTTTATATTTCAATGATCTTTTGTACTTAAGTCATTGTAATGATACATTAATGTTGTTATTAAATTGTTGTAATGATACTTATCTTTAAAATCTTTGATTCTTAAATGTAAGTCGTATCACTGTGTGCATCTGACCATAAAAAATGCGAGCCACTTATTGAAATGTATTTTTGTACTTTTATTGTGTGATAAAGATCTCATCAGTTTGTACCGGTCAAAGTGATTTACGTACGTTCATCGACAGATTAAGAAGAAACCGCACTAGGAAAATGGTGTTATTCCACCACAAGGTATAGGCAATTAAATTTGAATGCGGTATCACCTCAGCCTGACGTTGAACTGACATCGGTTTGATGTGATCTAAGTATGTCTGGTTATGGAAAACGAAGATATAATAGTATATTTCGCATCAGACTTTTGCAACTTAACGTTCTAAACAAATATAAAAATTACGACTTTGTTCGTGGTTAGTTACTTCGATTTGTGAAGATACATTAATATAAACGCACATTTTTAATACAGTGGTATAAATTTTTATTGTGGCGCTTTGAACTTCTAATCTGAGCATCCAGAAAGTATCAATGATAGGCCATATTCAGACGAAAAAAAGCCGAGCTATGCTATAGCTGCTTTACGCATAGATATCTTCGTTCTTCCCATTACCCGCCCATACCAGAAGCGCCAGCAGCATTGTTTTTAGTGGTGTCTGTATGTAGACGGTTAATGCGAAATAGATGCTACCATCGCGTCACGCAGCCATTGTGTGGCTCTGTCGTGTTTGGTTTGAACCTGGCCTAAGATAATCAGTCATTAAGTTTGTGTCAATCTTTATTATGCGATATTAATGTTCAGACTCCGCTGTATCTTATCTGTAATATGAAGATGTCAGCTGTAGCAGTTGTACTGAGAATATAATTTTAGGGACCCTTTCAAATATTTTCTTATTAGAACAAGTATAAACCCAGCCAACTCAGTAATCGGGACAAGGAGGAGTTAAGCATTTCGAAATCAAGAGCAAAAGTCGCCAACTTCAATCTGAACCCGCTTACTGGGTTTGCTGGGAGTGACGCTGGGTCAGCTCCTGTGACAAATATCAATTTTGCTTCAAATCTGGGAGAGACATGGTCGCTGCACCGTGGTGACTAACAATGAATTTGTAACATTGGGTGTTTTTAGGCACGTTGTTAATTAGCATTTGAGTATGTACTATAAATTGGATGTTTAACATTCTCTGTAATTATGAAACAGTTTCTCTGAAGGATAGATTAAACGAACAAATAAAAAAATAAAACTGCATTAAGCATCTCTATGTAGCATGCACTTACGATTGCATTTCATGATCACAAAAAGTATTTGGTGTTTGTGGAAAGCGTTAGATGACCTGCGTTTGCATACATCTGCATTAGGTGTTAAACAGTCTAACGATTTCCAACAAATACCAAAATCGTTGTGGCCATATGACTTCGTAAGAGCAGGCTACACACCAGAGGTGGAAACACCAATGATTTGCTGAAGACATAACAACATGCCATTCCCAGTAGTTTCTGCCAAGCAGTAGGATCCTCATGAACTTGGCCAATAATTTTGAAGCTTTTTGAGACTTTTTGTATTGAAAATAGTAAAACTGCAGTGTTCTGATTGTGTTGTTTCCTAATGTAAGTGAAGTCCCAGAGTTATGAAATCTTGCGGATCTTTTTAATACTCTTTACATTTCGATTGAGCTGAATTATTTCCTCCCAATTTATCTAGATGTCTGGTGTAAATCTTTTACTCAACATTTCCCTTGGCTTGCAAGATTTAGCTAAGCATGTTGGCATGAAAATAGTTTTGTTTCTGACACTGTTACAAGCGATTTGCACATATCCTCCTTCGGCGTAACGGTCCCAGCCTTGCTTTTGTTCATAAAAGTTACTCTAAATTCACTGCATTATTGCCTTGCTAGAACCCTACGGATGTCATTTCTCCGATCGAATTTAAGTCATTTTCATGGACATAACAGGTTTGCACAATTAAGTCGAGGAGGATATGCGGAAAAAGTGTAATATTAGGGAAGCGTAATTATATTCGCTACATTCTGACACACTGGCATGCTATATTCCCATCTTTCTTCTTTCTTACTTTTTTTCTTTCATTATTATGAATTTTTTATTTATGCCATGTATTATCGAGAATATTGGCTACTAGCCTAAATAAAGCTTTGAACTTGAACTATATCATGTAACTGTAAACAGTTACTGTATTATGGGCTCTGTAGTGTAGTTGGTCCTGTAAGTCTTATATTAAGTCCAGTTTGGTGTATCAGCTCCCCAGTTTAATTAGTATAAATGTCACCATTCTCCATAACTTGACAAGATCGTTTCATCATTATCTGTATTGAAATACTTTGTAGTAGTGCTCTGAACATTAGTTTTCTCCTTTGTAAATGAACACAGGGTTCGCCTATGCTCACTTGGAAGTAATGTCTCAACTTCGTTGGTATTTGTGGAAGTTACTCTAAATTCATTCTTTCAAAATCCCATGGATTTCTTTTTAAGAGAATTTAAGTAACTGTCATGAATATTACAGGTGTACACCATTTATTTCGATGTGTACATAGGGAAAGCGTTTATTACAGAATGGCGGTTTTATGTTCTTTCGAATACACTTACATACAAAATGTTTTAGGCCCTATGTGTCACTCTTTGTGCCTTCTATGATTGGTGTTGTTACGCTTGTATTTGTTCAGATAAGCTACATAACTCCCAGTTTAAGTGCTAAAGTGCTGGTGGGCTTGCAAAATTTTTCATCATATCTGCATTGCAAGAAATATGTAGTTGTGCTCCATTACCCACACTATAAATGTTTTCTTACGTCTATTCATCCATTACAAATGGTTCGCCTATGCTTCCTTCGACTTAAAGGTTTCAGCTTTGTTAGTGTTCATGAAAATTACTCCAAATTCCTTCAATTATTAACTCATTGGAATCCCATGGATTCTTTAAAAACCGAATTTGAGTAATTACCATGAGCACCAACAGATGTACACCATTAAGTCGAGGAGGACATGCGGTTTGGGGAATGCAGTAGGGTAGCATTTTCATGTTTGCTTCATTCACACTATCATGCAAATTTAGGCCCAGTAACATGTTACTTTGTGCTCACCCTGTAATTAATTCTGTTACGCTTGCATTTACCCATTTCAATTGTATCAACTTCTCATATATTTAAATGTGACACATGCCAGTAAGAGGGTTTGCAGATTGTATTAGCATATGAAACAGTATGATTAGTTATGTTCCATTATCCACATTGTAATCTAGTACTCTCTCTTACAAATAAGTTTGCCTATAAGCCAACATCGACATAAAGGTCTCAGCTTTGATGTCCATGAAAGCTACTCCAAATTCATTCCATCACTGCTGTTTGAAATCCCATGGATTTGTTTTCAACTGAATTTGAGTAACTGTCATGGTCATAAATATGTTGGCACCATCAGGTCGATGTGGGATGTCAAAAAGAGTTTAGGGACAGATCTGTATGCTTCATTGCATTCAAATGCACTAATAATGCAACATTGTTTTCAGTCCTGTATCTATTTACTGTACCGGGCGCCTTATGATTGGTGCTGCTTTAAGGTTCATTAAGGGCTAGGGTGGTTTTGTCTACTTTCACTTTACTGGTACCAGCATTTCTCTGACTTGGATTATGTGTTTTGCCATATCTGCAGTGAAATAAGAGTACACTAATTGTTTTGGACTATTCTGGCAGTAATAGAAAACAAATTATTCCTTTGTCTGTTGCTACAGTTCTATCCTCCCATCTATCTGACGGTTTGAATTTTGTTCGTGTTCATGAAAATTACTCTAATTTCATTTCATCATTGTCGATTGAAATCCTAATGGATTTCTTGTAAATTGACTTTGAAGTAATTTTCATGGATATTAACATTTTTACACCATTAGGTCGAGGTGGGTATGCCAAAAAGTTCTAGCAACAGACTTCTATCTTTTAAATGAAACTTATGTTCGTTCCATTCAAATGTTAATGCACGGACATGCAAAGATTGTGTTAAGGCCCTGTCATGTAGCCGAGGAGCTGTATTTAAGATTGGTGTTCTTGCACTTGATTAATTGGTTGTTTTGGGGTTTTTTTCAGTTTATTTGGTATAAATGTCAATACTTTTCCATGGTTTGCACGATTGTTTTACTTATTAAGGATTACGGCTGTACTGAAATGGTTGTGTTCAGTTACCTACACTGTAAGAAAACACATACTTATGTTCTGGTTTTTTGCCTAATGTTAAAACTGTTCCGGTAAATGGTTCTTCGACCTGATAGTCCTAACTTTGTTAATGGGAATGAAAATTATTCCAAATTCATTCCATTTTTGCCACTCTGGAATCCCATCTGGACTTTCCCTCTCGAATTTGTTGTAATTTTCATGAATATTAAAATATGTTTTCACTATCAAGTAGAGTTAGATATTCCAAAAGGGTTTAGCGATAGACATCTTATCTAGAACGTGTTTTATGGTCCCTCTATTCAAATGCACTGCCATAAAAAATTGTATTTTAAGGGCTGTTATCGTGTTATAGCTGGGGACGTTCTGATTTGCTGCTGATGCATTCACATTTTGCTCTGTTTGGTTTTTATCAGCTCCTTTCAATTTATTTGAAATGTCAGCATTTCCACGGCTTGTAAAGACTTGTTTACATCATATCTTCACTAAAAAGCGTGTAGTCCTGTTGTATTATGCCCAGTATAATCACATATTTACTCTTTAGTCCACTATCCATTGTGACAATCAGTTTGCGATGGCTACTTCTCCCTGATGGTACCAACTTCGTTGGTGTTCATGAAAATTACCTCAGATTTATGCCATCATTGTTTCAATGGAATACTTTTTTTTTTCAGCTGAATCTGGGTAAGTTCCATGAAATTAAACAGGTTTACACTATCATGTTGAGGTGGACGTGCGAAACGGTCAATGGTAGTCGCTTAGTCCAAAAAGCTTTGTATGTGCACAGTGTTTAAATAACTTATTGGCCCACATTTTATGAACACAAATCTTGTTACTTCTGAAAGTGTACATTTTTTATAGGTTTCATAATACTGTAATGCTCGGTGGGTATAGTAACGGAATTTTTGTCATAGCCTTTATTCTGCTGTATGATTTAGTTTCAATGACAAGTTTATTTTATAAATATGATGGCCCAGAAGTGAGATACTGTTAATTTTTCTAATTATAATACATTTTTAGTATGATAGTTGTTCAGAAATTAGCCGTACCTCACTGCTGGGCTATGTTATTTCTAATAGACTTGCCATTGACCCCTAATATGATAGCGCTAGAATGCCTGTCTAAAAATTCATTTCGTATTCACATAGTGGAATGACCTTTTCAAAAAGGAAGTGATCCACTTTTATTTCCATGTGATCCAAAAGTGAACATTTCAATATGAACTTTCCTTGGTTGTGCTTAACTACTATATATTTCCCGCTTTATAGTACTTTAGTATTTGTATTTTAAGTTTACTTAAGATGAATGATTTTAGAGCAGTTGGATACTAGGTCGATATCAAGAGCTGCTCAAGCTGTAATGCAGCTGCGCGGCTCGTATGGGTACTCTACGTACTTCCTAAACGCACAAAACAGAAGCCCTGGTCACCGTTTCCGCTACGGTTTCCGGTGTGGATGTTAATGGGAGTAAAGGTGATACGACTGTAGTGTAAAGCTGTAAGTCAGTTTTTTTTTCAAATTGTAAGAGCGTTGCAGGAAAATAATAAAAATTAAATTACTCTATTTCTGTTGCTAGTGTCGTTTTTTTTTTTTCTTTTTGCCNTTTTTCCCCCCCCCCCCCCTCCCCAAAAGCCCCTCAAGCTGTATATTGAATGCGTAATGCTACTGCTGTCTAGTTTCAACTTGTAACCAATATTTTTCACCCCTCATTCACCACCCCCCCCCCTTTNTTTCCCCCTTCTTTCTACTTCTGACACTTTTGCCAAATGTACAGGGCTGCTACTTTTCTACACTCTTTTAATTTCCATTTTCCCTTTTGTGCAAGGATTTCCATTTGTTAACCTGGACTTCAGAGTATTCAACTGCTCTGTCCGGTTAAGTCCTGTCATTTCCCTTATCCTTTTAACCATCTCTGATTTTTTTTTTTTTTTTTTTTNTGTTCCACACGTTTTGACATGTTTTGAGGCGTTTTATAAGGATAGGTTTTCCAGTTTTTTTTTCTCTTCTGGTGTTGAAGTGTCATCCTGAGATACTAAGGCTTTTGAATGCAGACTATAGGGTTCTTCAGATCTTCCGCGTGAACCTCGGATTTCTCTAAGTCCGATAACCGCCTACGTCATCAGTCGGAGGGCACCTGGCGAGGCTGGGAGGTCAAAGTGCATAGTCGTGCATAACATTGGCCGAGGCTAGTGATCAGCTCTATGTGGAGCATGGAGAAAATGACGTTCCTGGCGCTAAAATTGTATTAATCACCAAAATCTACTTCATCAAACTGTTCTTCCACGGAATCAATGTAATCCATAGATCTATATCACTATGCCGGCTTCTTCGCTCGGGGAAGAGGGAAAGATCTGTGTAATNTTACACACTCACACTGCTTAAAGAATTTTTTTATACATATTGTAGAGAAGCGGGATAGAAAAAAATGACTTGTGGAGAGATCAACCTTTGGTTGTCCTCTAAGGTGTTTACCCTTCTTTTGTAAGCTGGAAAGACTTCTACATAATTTTTTTTTTCTGGGTTGATAAGGAGCTTGCTTTGATTTTGTGAGATTACGCTAAGAGCATCTTCCTTCATCTTCTTGATGATGATGATATAGATATAATTTTCTAGAGCATGCTTTTAATGACGCTAATCAGCATTTTTACCAGCAAATATTTTTTTTTAAGTTTTTACACCAAATTTTATTATTTTTCTGCATTTCTTCAGCCATAACCCGGTTGCATTGTATTATTAAATATTCATTCCCTCTTTAGTCAGTTATGTTACGATAATATGTAAAGTATGTTTTATTCTAGAGTACGGGTATAGTTATCAATATGCGTTCGTAAAATCACTTCAACCAGTTCTACATTTTGCATGTTTTTTATAATTTTTTGGGTCATTTTATATAGACTTCCTTTGATGTTGTTTTTATCTGTTTTTTACCCCTCAGGGAAAAACCGTTGTTGCCTATGATGCCAATTAGTATTTATTTTGTGATAATTTTTGATAATTTATACGTAATTCTCTGCTCTTAAAGCATTAAAGTTTATAACTACAATTCTGCACCTTGTTTTAGTACCTTTTTGTGAGATTTTGTACTTTTTGTGCTTTCCTCCTTCTGTTCTCATCTATGCCATCTCTTACCATCTTCCAAGGTTGTTCAGTATTTTAATAAGGTTCTATTAAATGTTTTACGAAACCTTTCTTTTGGTAGTATTGGTATTCCTATTAACCTTTTTAAGTCCTTCATTGAACTCTGTTTATCCCAAGACACCCTCTTTTACAATGAGATACAATAATGGGTTTTTATTTTCATGATTGGTCGCACTGTGCTATTCCTTCTCAGGGATCATAAATTTTAATCTTATTTCAAAAGGAGTAAAACGTTTGTTCCCCACACGTTCTCAAGCTTTCTTCTTTTGGTGACATTTATTAATACAAAATCTACAGTGGCACGAATGCGTTTGTAGACGGCAAGGCATGAAGGTTCTATTATACTGTTCACTGAAGCACACATCGACATCATCCCGGAAGAGTATCGTATGCCGAGCTTTGAGATATTGAACTTATGCCAGTTTTCCTGGATGGAAACGACATGGTGTCTATTGTAATAGACAAAGAGAGTTCTTGGGTTGTGGAAACCTTAACCTTTGGTTGACCACTAAGGTGTTTGACATTTCTTTTGTAAACTGTAGGGGTCTACAATATGTGTAGTATGCATGCTTATATAGCTATATATTTTGTGAAAATACACAGAGATGGTCTTCTTTCGACGTCTTAATGATGATAAAAGAAATATTGTAAAGAAATTAGTGTATACTTGCTGAGTCCTGTTCAACTGTTCACCTTCATTGTTACTGTTCACCTTTGTTCCGTTCCTTTGATATTTGTGTCTGTTCAAGCTTTTTCATGACTATTGATCATAGTGTTTTGGTTTTTTTTTATTTTATGACATTTCATTCTTAGTTCATTTATTTTCTACATCTAAAGAAGGACGCAGGTCCGAAAATTTGTGCATTAAATTTGTTAAATTGTTATAGTTTTCTTGCTTTACTTATTTAGATCCAGTGCGGATAAATGTTTTGCAAATAATGATAAAGGTTGTTATAATTATCTAAAGCTTACGATGGTTGTCTTCATCTTTAATTGCAACATGGGGTTATGAGTATAGTGGATTAAAATTGGCTGGAAACGTAGTCAGCCGGGGCAAGTTTAGTTTAGCTGGCGATTTCGTCACAACATTCTTCCTCACAAAGGGTGTTCTTTTTTGGTTTTTTTAATCAAATGATTTTATTAAGAATACAAAAAATTACCGTTTCTGAGGAGAAATGTTGTGATGAAATCGCCAGCTAAACTATACTACTTCTATGGTTAACGCTCAAAAACGTAGCTAAAGGACTGTGTCACATTTTAAGAGACTAGGAACAGTTTAAGTGACATAATTGTTAGTTCTCTTTCTGACAGGGGAGGTGGGGAGGGTAGTTGACTTTTTAGATATAGAGGGAAGGGCTGATTTATAACAATTAATGGGCATTGTAAGAATACATGTGTTTGATCTAATGGAATATTGTGGAAGTTGTAACTGAAATTGTGAACATTAGATGAGGAAAGTGAGTGAGAGAGAGAGAAAAGGAGTGTGAGATTTGATAGGGAGAGAGAAAGTTGGGGCGAGATTGAGAGAGAGTGAAACACAGAGAACGAGAGAGTCAGAGATGTCAGTTACTGAATGTAAGCGACAGTTATGCATGTTTTGGGTTGGTTTTATTTTTTTTTTTTTTGCNGGGGGCGTTTCGTTCGTTTTTGAACCGATATGAAATTGTATTGTGGTTGGCTTTCGCCGAAAATAAACTTAAAATTTGAAGCTCATAGAACTTGTTTTTATGTTCTGTTTGGCAGTGAACTGATTCATATAGAGACACTGCGTTCTAGAATCCTGTTGATAAATGTATCAGACATCTATTGATAATCTATATATGCTATGAATAATCATTCAGCGAAGCATTTCATTTCATCAATCACCTTGTGCGTGGATACGATAATATTGGCGTTTGTGAAAATTACCTAAATTTTCTCCAGAATTCCAGGTTTTTTTTCTTTCCTTTTTAATCCCTTTCTGCCATGTGTCTACAGTCTGTGTAGTATGCATGCTATATTGAATTTGTGAAAATGCACAGAGATGGTCTTGACGTAAACCCTTTCTGGCTATTTTCATGAACGCCAGGGTTTGTACATGAGAGCTCAGCGAGTGTGAACAGTTGACAGTCAGTGCATTAAAATGGCATAACAATGATTAAATTCAACAGACGGTTTTTTTGGTATCAAAAGGACGTCTTATTATAAGCCGTGAATAGCACCGCTCCTTTGTTGATTCCAAACATGTGCATATAAAATCTAGGAACTATTCATTTCCGCAACACTACCTAACTGGTATGGGCAACCAATTTAGCGTGTCATGATACTTGTGTACTTTGTTTCTTAATAAAGATGCAGAATAGTGGACATTCAACAGCTTGTATCGGCAATAAATTCATTATAACTGTTACTATGCAATTCATTGTGTTGGTATTTTTAGTGGTCAGAAGGGAGCGAGAGCTAGCGAGAGAGGGAGGGAGGGAGAGAGAGAGAGAGAAAGAGAGTGAGAGAGAAGAGAGAATATAAGGAGGAAATGAGTAAGTCTAAACCAGGTTAGAAATAAAAGCATTATAATGACATATGCCTACACAAGTGGCAAAGTATCATAATCTCTACGAGCCGGGGGGTATATTATGCTAAGTGTGGGCTTAAGACGTGTACGATTTCATGTTGTGTTTTAAGGACATGCATTATGAATACGTGATTAATCTTATGGAATCATCAGGTAAACGATAGATTGGGATGATCCGTTGTGTGACATTGACGCGCACACATTTACATTTATGCGTGGTATTTTCATCACGATCACCTGTCTTCACCTGAGTTCACAACCTACTCGACAAAGGACGTTCCCCTAAGGTCTGTGACCTCAGTGAATGGCTCCTGGTGCCCCACCACTCCTTGTGCGCCCCCCCCCCCCCATCTTTAATTAGCATAATGACGTCCGAGGTTGCCATTTACTGACACTATTATGTTTAATGGTGTGATGGAATCCTTTTATAGATTTTCTATCTTTATCTCTTCGCTGAGTGATACAGACACGCGCACACTTTATTTAAAATTTACACATATCCTTCTCGGCACAGTTCTCATCCCACGCCCCTTCCTCTGCTGAACAAAGCATTTTTTTTTTATCAGGGTCTATGACCTCCTTATGGTCTGCAACTTCAGTTTGTTTCCCCTCCCCTACCCCTCCATCCCCTTCCTATTAGCATACCGACATCCGAGGATACTTCAAGGTTATTGGAGGTCAGCAGCCAAGATCATTGAGGTCAATGGTGGACTTCGCGGTCATCGGCTGGGGTTAAGGTCATTGGGGTTAGGGTGGACTTCGAGGTCAATGGTTAGGGTTAAGGTCCTTGAGGTCAACTACCGGGGTTATTGAGTGCAGGGTCAAGGTCAAAGTGTTCTGGTTCCTGTAATTTCTATCTATTGTCCATATAAAATCAGAAAACTAGTCATGGGAAGGGGGAAAAGGGGTTGAATTTTAATTTCGAAAGCTTAGATAGGTGCAAATACATTTGTAGAATCAGAATAGATGAGGAGCAGCCACTCAAGTACAAACTGTGTGCTTGTTGCTAGGTGGATAAGGTTACTCTTTTTACTAATTTTACTGATAAAAAGGCCTAAAATATTAGGTAGACTGCTTCACTGCCTAAGTTCTCAAAATCTAATTGGTTTAGGGACATTTTTCCTGGTGTCAAAATTTGGAGGAAGAGCTAAAGAACATGTATGGAAAGTATTTTGGCATGGAATCCCTGGATAAGTTAATGAGAAATGTAAAACTGTATAATATACCCAACAGTGAACAAAACATTGGCAACTTCATACCCACACGATTTGATCTGGGCTTCTTGTCCACGGCTAACTTAACTCAAGTCACAATTCTGGATTATGAGCATTACACTCACATTTTAAGAAAAATTATAACCCTCCCATAAGCACTTAAAAACAAAGAATCTTTAGCATGCACTTATGAAAGAATGGATGTCCCAGCTGCGCCAACAAAACAAGTAACGATGATGATAATGGACAATCATTCTATATGATATTAGGTACAGACTGGAAAGAAGTTTATCAAGTAAATCTTCTCAGTACCCACTCAAAACTCCTTGGTATTTTCCATTATCAAATACTTTTTCTATACTCCAAATTCTGCTTCCTCTCCCCCTCCCCCCTTCCCTGTCTTCCCCCCTCCCTCGTCCTTTCCCTCCCCACCTCTTCGATTTATAGACAGATATGTTGAGATGTATTTTATCATGGTTACTTCCTTAGATATTAAGCAAGAAGGAGGCTGAGCTATAGAAGTATTAGAAGTGCCAAGGGTATTCATGGCCCTAAGTAAACACTTGCTGCTAAATATTGTTGCCCCTGAGTAATATATTATTATGTCACAGGAAACACCCCCAACCCATTGCTCCTAAACACAGCAAACAAAAACTCCACTAACGAAGGTCAAGGGGGCATTTTTGGGGCACTTTTAAGATTGGACGCCCCAAGAAGAAGGCAGGAATTTCAAAAAGGAATTATTGACGAGCGATTCCTAATAATGTGTTCCTAATAGGATGAGGGGACTGTCAAAGAGGAAAGTATCGAGGAGCAATTCCTGGGATCAAGTGAACTTTCAGAGGTGAAGTGGTCATTGTTACAACGGTCACCTGCAAAATAATGAGTGGACTGGAGATAAGGTCATGCGAGATGATGGATATGTGATGGAAGCATCCCTTGACCTGCTTGGTGTCAGGTCCTACTTGGTGTCAGGTCCTACTTGGTGTCAGGTCCTACTTGGTGTCAGGTCCTACTTGGTGTCAGGTCCTACATGGTGTCAGGTCCTACAGGCAGTAGGAAAAATTGCTTTGAAGAGCTATTTATAACCACTCTCTCAGAAATGATGACCTCGGTGCCGGATGAGGTGGTATGGTTTATGGTGAATGTCAGAAGGTGCAATTTTTTTAAGTGAAAGAGAGGGTGGCATGTTAAGCGAATACGACCTACTGACCTGAGACGCTGTTACGGTCTCACGGTCTCACGAGATATAAAACGGATGCACGACCTTCAAATGCGATTGGCATAAATAACAACGACCTGTAGTAATTATGGCTGAGGGAACGGTCTCACAGTCTCTCAAGAGGTGAATAAATGCACAACATTCAGATGTAATTTAATAGCAAAAACAAATGGGTTATGCAGGTCTCACATTTCCGTCAGATCGTTTACGAATCAGGAGAAACTGCGCTCTCACGTAAGTGCATGCCATCTGCTTAACTAGGTAATATAAACAAGGTAAAGTTCATCTAAGATGCGCGATATATGCTCCCCTGTGGTTATCATAAGCCAAGATTGCTATGTCAGATGAAAAACATGTCAAGGCAAGTAATTCAGCATGGTTTACATAACAATTTAATAATCCTGGAGGCAGATGAAAAAATAACTGATCTCACAAAGATGTGGGAGACGGTCACTCGGTATGGGTCACAAAAAATCTAGGTCATGGGGAAAATTAGAACAAAGACAACAGATGACCTGACGACTCAGGATTGTGAATATAAATTGGAGTCAATGCATATATCATCTCAAACTGATTCTCTTGTGCGCGGTGGGTTGACCGTGAAGATGGAGAAGAAACATTTACTGTGCAATAAATATGGAAAGCTGTCATATAATAGAATGTGCAATCAAAGGAGACACCAAAAGAGAAACGACAATGCAAGGTACAGTATGTAGTATTAAAGTCATAGCATAATCACACACAATAATGGTTGTTACAGTGAACGACAGTCTTTTTGCAACTATATTGTTATTAAGCCTCTGTGCACGAGTATACGTGTGTAAGTGATTGTGTTAAATAAATGTTCGTTTAGAGTTTTCTTTAAAGGATACAAAGTTGATGTTCATAGCGTAAAAGTGCCATTAAAATATTATGACCGAGAGATGATATAGTTTCTATAGGGCAAACAATGGTGATAATGTTTTTCCCTTGCTATGTCTGCCCTGGGGATACGGAATAGGAGGATGTTCATCTAGAGAACATTTCGCCACCCCGCTCTCTTGCAAAAGAAAACCGGTCCGGGATCTTTATCTTCTTTCTTTACCCAATGGACCGATCGAGTCACAACTACCGCACGCAGGCCCCCAAACCATTGGTAACGAAAACTCCTGGTGACCGCGTGGCACTAGTAGTACGTCATGAATTCCCTTGTAATTTCAGCTTTGGGACTGTGCTCGCCTGTGGCCTTGGACTCTGAGGAAGAGCGGGGGCTGCCCGTAGAGCCACCGATTTGAGGATGGGAGACCCTCCACCCCCAAACTTCGAACGCAGACTACCCCCGTGGAGTAGCAAGTCGGGGTAAAGCTAGCTAGGACCTCGCTGCACCCAGAGGTCCGAACGTAGGCCCAGCCATTGGCCTGCCGGCAAATGTGATCCCAAAGCGGGGATAAGCTAAGACTCCACACCCCCATATTCACGGTCCGGAGGCCCCCTCCCGTCCGGCCCCATAGGAGTTCACTAAAAAGCCATTAGCAACTCTGGGTTCCCCCTTCAGTAGTCCTTTTGAAGGGGTGACCTGGCGAACTCGGTGGGCTGTGGAAAAAATTTTCCCTCATATGGACTTTGAACTGGTTAGTGTAGTGATTGGTGGGATAAACAACTTGAGTGCTGTCCAATCAGACATCGGCTGCATGCGCTATAAATGATGGTGCTACACGGAGAGAGACACCGAGTTCAGTTTGAAGTCTACTAGTGAAACAGACAGGCTAGTGAAAGAGACAGCAAGTGTAATTTCTCTGGAACAAGTACCTACGGACAACAAGTAAATCATGAACCCTGACAGATTTGTCTACCACACTGAAGGTAAGATATGTAACCTATTGTCAATTATTTAAATAGCTGATTAAATTATGTGACTGTTTGACTATGAAAAAAAACACGACGATAACAGTGTGGTAATGAGTTATTATTCATTCAGTGTGACTGATTAAACAATGAACGTTGCTAATGTTCTATCTTATAAATGATAATGTGTCTGATTGATTATTAATAGGGGAAAAAAAGTTGATGATGGTGATACAGCAGTGAGAATTTTAAATCGGATAGTGAAGATATTGTTGATATTTATTCAGTGTGTCTAACAAAGAGAGAATACTGAACATTGCTAATGCTCTATTTTATAGATGATAATGTGTCTGACAGAAAAATCTGAATGATGAACTATTAGGCCTATTTATTCAAATAAATATAACGATGGTGTGTAACGTTCCGTCATTGCGTCTGTTGTCACATTAATAGGTGAAAAAAAGTTGATGATGGTAATACAGCAGTGAAGATATTGTTGATATTTATTCAGTGTGTCTAACAAAGAGAGATTAAACGTTCTTAAAAATATTATATTAAAGTAGTCATTTTACACTGATTAAAAAATACTTATCGTTACAGTCAATCTGAGAGGGGTTTTTTTTTTTTTTGGCAGTCTTATCTATGATAAATTCTTTGTTCAGTAACAAACTATCGGACCGCAGTCTGTGTAAATTAAAGAATTGTGAAAAAATAACTTTACATGCCCATGGTGTAACGTAATGAGAATAATCATGAGTTGTATGTGTTTTGTTCACAGTCGAGATGGCACTTCCAGTGATAATGTCATGCCAGCTTGGAACACCCCACCAACACCACCACCTGCAAGATTATCCCTAAAAACGATGGGAGGGGATAATACCATGCCAGCTTGGAACACTCCACCACCACCAACACCTGCAAGATTATCCCTAAAAACGATGGGAGGGGATAATACCATGCCAGCTTGGAACACCCCACCAACACCACCACCTGCAAGATTATCCCTAAAAACGGTGGGAGGGGATAATACCATGCCAGCTTGGAACACCCCACCACCACCAACACCTGCAAGATTGTCCCTAAAAACAGGGGGAGGGGACCAAAACGTTGCGCCTGGTCAGAGCGGCGAAGTAACTCCTGCAACTGAAGATCAACCAATAAGTCCAAAAGTTGGTGAACGCTGTCGCCTAGACATGGGAAAAAACTTGCTGGTTGTGGCGAACTATTTTCGTGGTGAGCTGCGAATCAACATTCGGGGTTACAACGACTCCCCAAAGGGATTGATACCAACCAAATACGGTGTTGTCCTGCCACTGCGGAGATGGATAGAATATGAGCATGCCTCACCTGTCATTGATGAGGCTGTCAAGAAAGCAGTGTCAGGTGAAACTGTCGATGCATCCTGGCATGTAGGTGGCAACTTGTGGGTGCATGTAAATTCAAAGTATCCAGGAATAGACATCAGACAGATGTGGATACCTGAGGGGGAAACCAAGCTGCTTCCTACCAAAAAAGGAATCCATTTTTTCCTATCCGCAGTGGGAAAAGCTTTTGGGCATATTCCACGAAATATATCAGTATGTTCCTGAACTTTACCAGACAAAAACATGTCTTGAAAGAGACGATCACATCAACCAGGTAGGGGCATTGAAGTGCTCAGAATGCCACCCAAACATCTATCAGAGCTGGAGTGATTGGTGAAAAGAATGTACGAACAAGCATTCAGTGTTAGATAATGTAAGCAGCGGAGAAAATTTTAGTGTATAAAGGTGTTATATAAAGTAGTCTGTAATATAAAACAAATGTCATGTGTATTTCATAAACACACACACACACACACACACACACACACACACACACACACACACACACACACACACACACAAATGTGCATGCTATACATACGATATGACTTGTGAAATTCAAGTTGATTAAAATGAAATAAAATCTGGTGACTCTTTACATACTTTGCGTTGTAGTTCCTGTTATTGATACTACCTGTATTCGTACATGTCCAATATCATTTGTGTTAGACGATCGTGATAGCGATCATTTGATTATTATAGATGTGGCGGTAATGGTAATAATGATGATGGTCTTGTTCTGTGTGAACTCTCCTTACCTATATCTACCTGTTTTCTTTAGTGAACTCTTCGAAATTAGCACACGTATTCTTCCTCATCGCTTAGTATGAAAGTGAAATAGAAACACGTTTGATAGAAGAGACTAAGCCACACACATACTCACAAACGCATGGTGATGGCGATGATGATGACAAATGACGATAAATGAGGATAAATGATGATGATGATGATAAATGACGATAAATGATGATGATGATGATAATTGATGATAAATGATGATGATGATGATGGTGGTGGTGGTGATACACGTTTGATAGAAGAGACTAAGCCATACTCACAAACGCATAATGTGAGGATGATGAAGATGATAAATGATGATAAATGATGATGATGATGATAAATGATAATAAATGATGATGGTGGTGGTGATACACGTTTGATAGAAGAGACTAAGCCATACTTATACTCACAAACGCATGATGATGATGATAGACACTAATTGCTCTTCTTCAGAGCTCCATATGAAATAGAAACACGTATGATAGATGAGACTCGGCCATACACACAAGCTAATGCACGATGATGATGATAATTGGTGGTAAGAATGAGAGAAAAGATAATGAAAAAACAGTGACTAAGAAAAAAAGACAAAAAGAGCTATGTAGATATTCTTGTTGCTGTTTTATTTACAATAGACATCTGAAGTAATTATTTAAAACGACATAATGACTTAAAAGGATGGTTAATCTGGATATGTAGAGACATAATACTAGTCTATATATTGTCACAAAAATGTTGTGAAGTTGACACATAGCATGAATAATATTTAAAGCAATTGTTACAGTGTGGTACATGTCATACTTACACATATATCAACCTACTTCCATACACACTCACACCCTACATACATGTTTGATGGTGGGATAAAATATCCAAAAAAAAAAAATGCTAAAACCCATACGGCGTTGTTGTAAAATCATTGTGTAGTACTCTCTTACTGTAAACCAACTTGAAGCGCTTTGATTCTTGCACACTATAAGTCTTGCGCTTTCTGTTGTCGCGGGAAATTTTCGAAGGATTTGTTACTGAGATGATGCGTTCATGATCCTCTAGTAGGACCTGTTTCGTGCTCTCGAAGTTTATCAGCTGACTATTAGCATGGTTCAAAGAAAACCCCTTCACCTTTCAGATAGTTGACGCGTCCTGAAAGGAGCAAACACTAGCGCCTGTTTGCACTGCAAAAGTCCATTTGACACCTGATGCTACGATGACTCCGTCTAAAAGTCTTATTCCCTTTCAGGACGCGTCAACTATCTGCATTTGCGGACCAACAGGTGTTGGGAAGACTTTTTTTGTATACCGCTTTTTGCAAAATCTACCTGGATTGTATACTTCTCATCCATCTTTATTGCTATGGAATATTTCAAGAACTCTACAATCATATGGAGCGAAACATACCCAATTTGGAATTTCATCCCGGTCTGCCATCTGAAACTAAACTTACAGAGTTTGAAAGTCGGGACAAACACACGCTACTCATTGTAGACGATTTAGCGCATAAGGTGGTCAACAGTAACGATATGATGAATGTGTTCACACAGAAAGTACATCATTTGTCCGTGTCCACAATTCTCGTAACTCAAAATATATTTAGCTGTGGAAAAAACGCACGAACTATAGCTCTTAACACGCATTATTTAGTTCTCTTTAAGAACAATCGCGATGTGTCACAAATACATACGCTAGGACGGCAGTTATTCCCGCACCGGAGCAAGATTCTAATCGAAGCCTATAATGACATCATGAAGACAACACGGCCCACCACAGCAGATAGTCTGTCATGCGACAAGCTAGACGCCTCAAGCCCATATCTCCTCGTGGATATGAGCCCTCATGCTGATGATCAGTATCGGTTAAGAACGTGCATTTTCCCAGGTGAAGACCCTATCATATATACGGGTTGCTTATAAGTAGAGACGTGATATGGTTTACCCCTGGTTTAAATCATGACGAGGTTTCTCCAAAAACACAGTCTCTTCCTGCGGTGTCTCTTAGATACACACAATATAACGCTAAAACAAAAACTAGCTTTATCAAAAAAACCTGTCCAGAGACCAGGTGAACATTGTCACCGAGGTTATTCACAATTTACTTCAAGGAGGTATTCCACTCTCTTCGGGTGACAAACAAAAGTTAAAGCGTCACAGAGCAGTGTACAGAATTCTTGGTTATAAGAGATCGGGACTGAAAAAAAGGAGGAAACTTATAGCTCAAAAGGCCAAGGCTGTTTTAACACTTTTCACAGTGATCAAACCAATCCTCTTAACGTTTCTTTCACGATGAATCACGTGACAAAAACGATTTTACTGCCTTATGACAAATACCTACGGTTGACGGAGAAATCACACATCCATGAGCAGACCATTTCTGATGGAAAGGATAATAAAGGACATAACGCTTCGTTTAAGGATCTCGTAGTGTCACAGGCTGACATTACCCCACCTACGCTGCCAAAGACTAGTAGAGACCAAGAGAAAATACCGCATGAAGTGATTCTGGAGGCAATGCCCGCTCCTTTTAGGAGCAGAATAAAAGCCTTGCTGAAATACATAGACCATTCAAATGCGCTGACATGGAACTCTTACGGTCAGCTCATATACAAGGATCAACCCATTGCAGGGTCTCACATCATTGATTTACTGATAGATTCGCAAAGATTATATGCACACTTAAGCCATCCTCGTGGCATGGACCAGTTTTATACAGCACTGAGAGAAATGCACGCTCCTGCGGGGCTAATTACAAACAAAAGCAGACAGGCGTATTTAACCCAGGGACAGATCACCGATGCTAAAGAGCAGTCACCTAGACTAGTGGAGACAGAACAAACAAGGATACCAATCAGTCGACCGCCCGGACTGAAACCAGAAATGCCAAGAAAGAGATCTCAGTTAAGGAAGACAAGAACGCATAAGGTTAAAAAATGGATATCTTTATACTAAACTACAAAGCACAAAAAATAACCAATAAAAACCATGGTGTTTACAAATAATTCTGTTTTATTTGTTTCTTTGACTAACACAACGAACGGGGGTGAGATGGGGAAGGGGAGTAGGTTTCACACCGTTTTAATGGATACGCCTCTGGCCTCGCTAATCTCCATAATGGCTGGAAATTTAGCATACACGATTAGCATGACAGTCTCTGGCAAAGGCGTACCGAATTTTACTTGAAGGGTAGTCACTCCATTTTCTTGATTCTTTCTTAGCTGGTCGTACTGATCTTTTATTTGAGGTTGAAGATATACAAACAATATCCCTCTTTAAACGCGTCTTTGTTTATATCGTCATGCAGACATGCGGTCAAAAAGGGGTAGGCAGCGTCAAAGTAATTCTTCGTTGAATAATTTGGTCTGTATGGCGCACTGGGAACTGAGAGCCCGTCTACTTCAAAGGATAAGTAATTTAAATCCCAAGTTTGGTCAAACTTCCGGAGTAACTCGTAGCCGAAACGAACCCTACAATGACTTGCTCGGGCACATGTCCATTAAAGCGTCCGGTTGAAAAGTCCATTAGTCCTGAAGCTAACGAGAACGTCGCTATAGCTGTCGACATGAATGGATACAGAGCCGGTGTTCTCGCTATAGCTGTGGCGTGGGCTTTCATAACATTCGCTGTCACACTGATGCGACATACTTTTAACGTTACATCTACAATGTCCGGTTTGTAGTTTTCCCCGGCGTCACCAACCATCAACAGAAACTGACTGCTGGATGGCCATAATTTTACGCGGAGATTAACGCCATTTATTATTGCTCTCGATTGTTGAAATAATATCAGCGTGCAGTAATCCCTCCAGATCCACAACAGCTCCTTTTGCAAACTGTACCCCTCGGAGAAACGCTCCTTCGTTGCCGCCATTCCGTAGATCGGTTGTATCAAGGGCGTTTGGAGTATCCAAACGAAAACATTGTGTTTTCAACGCTGGTGAGTCATCTGTCAGTAGACTGTCTATATATGCTTTGTAAGCATAGGTGTGCCCCTGAGGGGAGATGGGTTGCTGCTGGAGACTTACATCGATTTTCGACCACATAGATTGAAGTACAAGATTGGCTGGGAAAACATTAGCTTTATCCGCAGGTAGCGTTCCGTCCTCTTTACGAATTCGTGCCTTGACATGCAACTTTGTTCTCTGCAGATCTAGATATAAATTTGGGCTCTCCTTAACATCAAACTCGATAATGCCTCCTGGTATAATTTGAGTAATGGGTTTGTACTCCAACCAAGACACGCTTGCAACCGATAAATTTACGTCGTCTGGTTTAAATAATTCTAAGGCTTCGGGAGTGTACGAGCTGGCCATACTGTTACTACGTTAGAACGTCTATTTTCTTGCCAAACGATTTCTTTTTCTTCCCGCGAGACGGGGCTTTGCAGGATCGTTTTCTTTTGCGGTGCGCTGATGCTGTACTTATAGAGTTAGATTCCATCTGTTCTAGGGCCTCATCCAATGCTTGTTTTACAGGCGAAACCATGTTTACGGTGATCTTACTGGTATCCTCCGGAGGCTTTTTTTCGGGTGCTGGGAAGTTTGCTTGCATTTGATACCTCTCAATATCCTTTAAAATCTGGCTTACGGTTGGGGCTTCCATGGTTTGGAACTTAAGGCTGCGTATCGTGATGATATCCCCTTTACTTATAGATTTTTAGGTCTGTCTCTCGTATCCAGGAATTAAACGCTTTAGGCCAGCCAAACCACTTCACCAGCACTTCCTTAGCATGACCGGCGTTTCCTCCTCTTTAATGTTTTTTCTACACGGAAAACTTCAGGAGCTTCAACTTTTTGTAACTGAGATTCTTTAAAAAATCCATGAATCTTGTCGCTATTCCAATCTGCCAATGTATACACGGCGTTGTGGTCGTGAAAGTAGCGCTGTCGGACCGTAAACAATTCCGAGGACCATTTTTCGTCATATGCTCTTTCAAATTTACCCTTTTTGTAGGAGACGCGGACAGTATCGCCAATGTTAAATTTAAATCGTTTCGCTTTCTTCAATTTGGAAATTACATCTTGTTCTCGAAGCAGATATTGCCCTAACCTCACTACCGATTCATTATCCTTTGTCACATCAGCAGGTCTGTCTCCCAGTCCACTGTGATAGGTAAAATTATAACTGGTGACTACATCCTGTAGATAGTCTACATAACGGTAACAGTGATTATAATTCATTATTCGATACAACCTGCTCTTGAGACTTTTAATGCCATTCTCACTGTAATTTGCTTTGTGATCCTGGTAGGTGTTTAGCATATAGATGTGTTCACGTATAATATATTCCTTCAGGACACGTGACCTAAATTCCATGCCGCGGTCCGTACGTAACACTGCAGGTCTCCGCCACGTTCCTTTAAATATCGCTTTAAACGCTGGTAACATTTCAGTAGCTGTTTTACCACGAACTGGTTGTGCGAACATGTAACGGGAAAATACATCTACCACCACTAAAATATATTGGTAACCATCATTGTATTTCGCTAAGTGAGTCATGTCCGCCAAAAATCAGCATCCCATTGAGAATCGATACCCTCTACTATTACACTGCCGTCGCTCTTCTTTGAATTGCGACTCCCCTTATGCAGAGTGAACACCTCTTGGCTTTTAAGCCAGTCTTTAATTTGTTTCAATGTTAGTTTATATTTACCCTCGTCTTGCACAACTTGATATAATTTTGAGGCACTTGAAAAGCTCGCCGCATGTCTTGGTTGGTAATATATAGTCTTGAGATAGTTTTGCCAATCAGCCATTACGCCCGCAATGCCAGTGTGATATGGGTTATACCCTCTAGGTCCGCACTGTTGCCAGCAGAATCGACTATTGTAAATTCCAGAGAATCCACTTGCCCTTCAAGTGGTACAAAGAACAGAGGTGTAAAAGATAAAGCCCAGCTCTGGCGAGAGGATAGCACACACTGTCTCAATACCGGTAGTCGTTGATCAAACATCAAACTATGTTCAATACCATCACATAGCACGTATAAGTGGTTGACACTCCGTTTCGCCTTCGCTGTTGGTACCACCTTTACTTCCGCTAACGCTATACGCCCTTCAAGGCAGGCATCAAGTTTCACTTTAAACTTGGCCGGTTTGTTGGCAGAGAAATATGAGGAGCTTTGACTGCTTTTCAAATACATATTATTATAACGCTCCATAGCACTTTAATGTGTGCACAAATTTTCAGCTGATGGCTTACTTATACTTTTCTCACGAAGTGCCAATCATTGCTATTTCCATTAGTGTCGGGTAACATATACTGTCAAGATCTTTCATCTTTTTAACACCCGTAATGAGTACTTTGCCGCTACTAAACACGGTAAAGTTTATGTTTCTTTTCTTAATCATACAGTCTGGGAATAACTCTGGTTCATAGCATGCACATGGCATGCATCCAGCTAATTTAGCTAAATTGACAGGCCTATTAAATGTGTGTGTCAATGAAATTGTAGTCACATTTAGTTGTAACGTACGATGTTCCTTTATGTACTTTTTTTTTACTAGCAATCTAATGTATTGTCGGAGCACGATTTTAGCATCGTCAACAGATTTAAACTTGCCATTCGTACAAATTTTCCCACTGCCATGAATGAGACAATTTTTTCTAATTTTCTTGTGATTTAGAAACAAGCCGGGAAATCTGCTCGGATTATAGACAACATTGTGCTCTGCTCTAGCCAGCTTTGTCAGGTCAATAAAGGACGCCAGATCGGCATTGAGAACAATATTCGTGATGTGCATGACGGTCAAATATTCACGCTATCCTGTGGAAAAAAAAACAACGGTATTTATTTAGCGATAAGCTGCCTGCTTTTTTTTTTCCTCCGTCTATTTTAAGCTACCCCTGTATACACAATTGGGGGGAGGGGGAGGGAAAGAATAACCCTGACCGTCAATGAAGATTTCTCCTATTAGTGTCAGTGGAAGGTTCAAGGGAGAGTGCTGACCCCATGCCCCGCTTCCTTTCGAAAGCTGCCATACCAAGTCTGTTGTTACAGCTGTATTAAGCCGGACGTTTCTTAGGCTAGCAAATATTTAATCCATCCCACCCTCTGACAATCATTATTCATGGCGCTACCAGGCACGACATGGCTTTTGTCCATACAGGTTTGATTATTATTGTATACATATCACTATGGGTTGTATGTATGACTGATTGTCAAGGAGTGTGTTGTTACATACAATCACCCTTGGATCCCGCTCGTGGTCACGCACTGACTAGTCTAGTACAACATACATCCACTTGGACCGGGACAACAGCTATGGCCGTATTTACACAAAAGAAGTGCAATCCGAACTTCGTGGGAATCGCGCTAATATTTCTTCTTCCTGAGACGCTTGACCACCCGTAACGAGACGCTGGAATGCCACTCAAACCAAAGTGGGATACTCTTGACCTTGTAAAAATACACAGAGAATAGCCTTGGACAATCATCACCTTGACGGGTGCATGGATTAGCCTTGAACAATCATGGCCTTGTACAAGAGTTCAAATTACAACCTTGGTAAGACAGTGTCAGACTATCAGCGCCACTCAAACTAATCCCCTGAAAGCCACCGATGAAAAAAAACTCTGATTTTTTTTGTTTGGCCAAGTCCTTTTCTCTGTGTTATGTCTTTTATGTATCCTGAGGCTACGGTTGCTCGGTCACTTTTCTATAATTTGGTATAAAAGGACCGCGTAGACGTGTAAGTTTGTCAGTTCATCATGGAACAGAGCCAAATCATCTACGTCCCCGGCGAGTAAGTATATTTGTGATCTGTCTCTGACTATTTAACACGACAGCCATTTTCGTTCCATGAGAGAAAAGTTGTTGTTGTTGTTATCGAACCAGCGGTGCATGGGCTTTCACCCTGCGGTCCATTGGCATGTTGTGGACGTTGGCGTTGTTGATGAGAGAAAAGATGTTGTGTTCTACTGTTTGATACAGTTTTTCAGTTTATATACACGTATTACAGTATGTGATCTGGGTTTGTTAAACTTATTGTAAGAAATATTTAATTACCTCTAATGTATTATAGGAACTATTTGATTAACTCTGTGTATTTGATTAACTCCATGCATTATGAGAAATATTTGATTAATTCTATGTTTAATTCTTGTTCAGCGAGACAGAGGCAGAGCACGCCGTCTACCGCAGAAGACGGAAGCTGCCATACACTCTCATGAGGCAACGGTTGCGGCAGCAGCAACAACGCCAGCTGTGGTATTGGCACCAACGACCATCTTTGCTGCAGCAACTGCTAAATAGCAGCAGTGCCTGCAAAATCAACAACAACAACAGCAGCAGTACCAGCAACACCACCAACAACAACAACAGCAGCAGTACCATCAACAACAACAACAGCCTAACCAAGTATGACAACAGCCCAACCAACTACGACAACAGCCCAACCAACAGCCCAACCAACTACTGCAACACACAGCAACAGCAGCAGTACCAGCAACATCAACAACAACAACAGCAGCAGTACCAGCAACATCAGCAACAGCAGCAGCAGCAGTACCAGCAACATCAACAACAACATCAACAGCAACATCAACAACAACAGCAGCAGTACCAGCAACATCAACAACAACAGCAGCAGTACACCAGTTCAAAGTAAGTTTTATAGTTTTTTTTGTATGAGTTATTATCAACTTTATAGCAAGCACAGTATTTTGTACATTCGACTTCCACCTGCATCACTCTGATGTGGCAAATAATAGTTTACAGTTTCTTCACTCTGATATGCTAGGTAATATTTTACAGTTTCTTCACTCCGATATGGTAAGTAATACTTTCTTCACTCTGCTATGGTAGGTAATATTTTACAGTTTCTTCACTCCGATAGGTAATAGTTTTTTTTATTATTATTATTGGTGCGTGGGTGTGCGTATGAGAAAGACCACCGTAATATTGTGCACTTTTAGGTATCTTTTTGTTCGTACTGCGTATATATTACGCCTTTCATTTATTAAACATACCCTTATCATATTATTAATTATTTTTTCCTTTGCAGACATAGCAAGGGAAAAACATTATCACCGCTTAAGCGATGTTATGACGCCGCAGTCCAGAAAGAGTAAGTACTGGCTTTATGTTCTCATCCATACCTGTCAAGAGGTACGATGCTTTACTCGTAGTCCTAATACTAAATGATACAGCTTCCTGTAGTTTATCAGTGGTATGCTTGACTCGACACTCTTCTATACTATAAAATAAAATCTAGATATTATGTGTGCGTATGCTCAGTCTTTATGCGTATTTCATACTTTAGGTATAAAATCTAGATATTATGAGTGCATATGCACGTATCCAAATCAGTTGTGATTCATGCTGATAAGCTGTTAAATAAAGTGAGTTCTTCCTAAGGTAACACGTGATTATTTTGTACTTTTTTTTTCTATTCCAGAACGCTGGATTTTTTAAAAGAAATTGGAGGACAAGTAATAAAGTGAGTTACAAAATATAAAAAAAAAAAATTCAATTCAAATGAATCTCTCTATCACATTATTTTCTTTTACGTTACTTTTGAGCTTGGATACGACAGCTGCAGCTTGTAAAGTCGTTCTTTTACGAAAGATAGTGAATGACGGCTGTCCATTTGTTTGATATGATAGGAGTGTGGATTTTTTTTTCAACTCTTTCACGATAATTTTGAGCTTGGATACGGCAGCTGTAGCTTGTAAAGTCGTTCTTTTACGAAACATAGTAAATGACGACTGTCCATTTGTTTGATATGATAGGAGTGTGGATTACAAATCTCTGGGGCAACGCTGTGGTACGTTGAAAATAAAATCACTGTTGTGTTTTTTTTTCCCTTTCAGATCGCCGAGAGTACGTCCTTTTAAAAATAAATAAATAAATACTTTGAAATCTATATTTGGTACTTTTTGTATGTTGTGTTTACCGTCTTCATCAATACTATTGTTTCTGTTCGTGTACTTGTGTGTTTGTTTTTTCAATGTGTTACTAGAACGCTCAGATGAGAATTTCCTTAGAGGTTAAATGTTTAGGTCTTTGACAAGAATTCCGCATGGATATCCGTTCAGCTCAGGCAACTATATAATAATGTTAATACCTAGTACGGTAAAATTGCCGGGTAGTGCTCTGATTTCTTATAAACGTACTACACATTGGCCAATGCGGAATTTCTGCCAAAGACTCCTATCAATTAAACACACACGCTATTTATACAGACCATACACACGTACATAACATAAATTCCATATAGATTTGATTTCTGTTATCGCCTAAATACCCACCGGTACTGTTGAAGTATCGCGATTGGGTATAAAATATTCACCAATCTGTCTGTCTGTCTGTCTGTCTGTCTGCCTGCCTGCCTGCCTGCCTGCCTGCCTGCCTGCCTGCCTGCCTGCCTGCCAAACATATTCTACCAATCATAACACGTATCCAGTTTTATATTGCTTTCTTATTGGTCGTTTCTACACAACAATCTGACCACATTCAAATTTTGGCGCCACATTCAAACATTTACATTCAAAGTTTGGCGCCGCATTCAAACACCCAACACAAACATATTCTACCAATCATAACACGTCAACTCTGAGGTAACTTGTTGGGTAATGCTTTTGATTTCTTTAAGCACTATGACAAATGCGGAATTCCTGTCAAAGACACCTATCAATGATATACACACATTATTTAAATTATAAATACGCAATTACATAGACCATGGACATTCACATCATCATACATTCCATATGCACATCTATAACCATAATAATAATATATTAATAATAATAATATTAACAACGCACACAGGTTTACATGTTGATTGTATAGCAAACGGCATACGGCTACCACGGATTTTGGTCATTCATACCTTACGTTGCAATCCTGTAAGTATGTTAGAATGTTCATAATGTTCTACTTTAAAGGTTATTAGAAACGTTTCATTTTCCAACACTGATATTTTTAAATTGTGTTTTTAGCGATATGCCTGTTTGCCATAGAACCAACGATACAAAGATATTCTAAATAATTATAACTTTTTATGTTCTACTCACCTGTATTACACACAAACGTGACTCAGTCCCATGACTCCTCAGACTCATAAATGTGAGGCCGAATCTCTGGCGACTTCAGATACCCATGAACACTGCTCTTTCTAATCAACAAAGGTTCTGGAGACTCAACTTTAGAGACTCAACTTTACATGAATGACCTTTACTGTACACAAATGCAACATCACACGGATAACAAAAGTCCATTCCAGGATGATTCTTAAGACATTTATGAATGTGAATATAATATCTGGATGGTTTCATTAGATGCACAGGATCTATTGGACACGTTTTCCACAATTCCTTCATGAAATAACGTAACAACGACCTTCAAGCTTAACTTGCCCTTTGTAGCGTAATTTATAGTACATGCTGTCGATGTCTGATTGGACAGTACCCAGGTTATTTTCCTCCAACAATCACTACACTCTCTTTACGGTCTCGTTATCATTCTCAACTCTGATTGGTAGACATCCAAAGTAGCTGGTGTCTGATTGGATGAAAAAAAGAATTCTTTTCTAACATTTTCGCGCGGTTCAAATTTCGTTTTGGCGCCAACTTCAAACCCTCCTGCTCACCTTGTGACGTCATTATATTGTGCTACAGACGGCATTTTTGAATATTTGCTTTTGATGCCAAATTCGTTGACGGGTTTTTTGAATAGTTGCTTTTGGCGCCACATTCAAATTTTGGCGCCACATTCAAACATTTAGATTCAAACGCCCATATTCAAATTTTGGCGCCACATTCAAACACCCATGTTCAAAATTTATTTTGGTGCCAAATTCAAACTCCCTTTTTTGGTGGGCTTTTCAAATTCGAAACCTTGGCGTAAAATTTCAAATTTGAACCCTTGGCGGGAATTTTGAAAATATTTGCTTTTTGGCGCCAATTGCAAACTCTCTTTGTACGATCTGAGCCTGTGACGTCATGCCATTATGCTACTGATGATGTAACACCACGCTACCCCAGCCGGTTATGTAATGCAATGACGTCATTTACCTTATGACGTCATTCCATTGTTTGCCCTATAGACACTATATCATCTCTCATGACCGTATTCAAACGTACGTGTGAGCGTGCATGTGTGTGTGTGTGTGTGTATGTGTGTGTGTGTGTGTGTGTGTGTGTGTGTGTGTGTGTGTGTGTGTGTGTGTGATGTGTTTGTGTGTGTGTATTTATGTGTGTTTGTGTATGTGTGTGGGGGCTTATGTGCGTGATATTCATAAGAATGTTGATGTTAGTAAAGGTACTGACAGAGCACAAGGTACTATTCTGAAGCTCTTTTTTTATAGTCACAATGCGAAGTCAAGGTATTAGTGTTAATGGCTGTCCGTTATTCACAGGTCCCAGAGATGACCACCGACATTTCGAACAATAGTCTTGAGTGTCAGCCGAACACTATAGAGGAACCATATGAGGCGACAAACAACGAAATGGAAGATATTTCTATAGAAATTTTCAATCCGTGGTCTCCTCCTGAGGACAGTAAAGTAAGACCCATTACGAATGATGAAATACAAGTGAGTATACCTATATTTATGAATGCCTTTACAACATTGTTTATGCGCCAGCTCTATGATTGGACTATGTGAGCGGGCTAGGCCGCTCATAGAGTTTGATTATAACTTTAAGGAAGTAGGTTACTGTTACGCACATAGTTACCCCCCTCCCCCCCCCCCCCCCCNCATCCACCTATCTCTGGAAATACATGAGAGCCCTACCCCAGTAAGAAAGGGGTCCCAACGAGTTACTTTATTACAATACAGTGGTACCCGCTTAAGCGAGATGGCTCTGTTCCCGACGACATGTCTCCCTTAAGCGGGCGTCCCGCTTAGGCGGACTATCCACTGTAAAGTGATTTCTTAGATAGTTTGTGCGTTTTATTTAAGTCAAGGGGTAATCATTACTTGTTGCTAGTGAGGTGTGACAACGGAGTCAGATTTAAATTTTATTTGTACTGTTTAAAATATACCCTACTTATTGCAGTCTAACTGCATATTCAGTAGACTTGCAGAGCTATTGTAGGATCGACTTTACATGATCGCAGACACCGGCAAAGATAGGCGTTACACTTCTCGCTCCACATCTGGCCAGAGTGGGACGAGAGCGGCGTGTGTCAAAAAGCCTTTACGCAACACGAATGATGGTCATGCCTATAAGACCGACACCCCAGCCAAGTGTTGTGCAATAGCGTAGGTAAGGCTTGTGAGTGTCAATCATTGCCCAAGCTGAAGAAAGGATAACGTGTGGTTGACAGGGGGCGGGGCTTACTTAATCTTGACCTGTTGATGCTTGCGGCTTGACCAATGACCAGCAGCGGCTACGATGTCCGCTCTGATTTTGTCCATGCGTGCGCCGAAGAGTCAACTGCCTGGCAGGAGGCTATGGGGAAGTAGTGTACACCAATACATTTCCATTTTACTAACCAATCAGTAGGTCAGCGCGGAAACGCACATCTGGCCCAATTACATCAACAACCACGCAAGATGGCCACAGAATGAAAGGACGCCAGACTTTCTGACGCCGATGAACCACGAGGCTGGGCACGAGCGAGAAGCTTGCAAATTACGTCAACGGTCAACACAAAGCATAGAGAACCAATAAACATGTATTGTACCTTCGACGAGAAAGCAGGAGGGGGGAATGAGAGAAACTCCTCAGAAGAGTTGAGTAATAGTACTATCTGTCCTTGTCATTCGCCCTGTCTTATGTTTGACCTTTCGTGCAATGACAAACACACGTATCAGTGGTAATAACAAAATAATGTACTTAAAACCGTGTTTAAGTTCTTTTTCCGAGTCCGAAATCAAAGTATTGGAACAAAATCCCCGCGGGGTTTTGAGATCAACGAGTGCCGTCATTTTACTGCCTGCCAAAGAAAGCATCTCGGAAGGCTGTCGCGCTTCGCCTTGTGGCGTCGCGCTAGGCGCCCGGACTTCGCCTCGGCAACTGAACTCACCGCCATCAGACGCCTTCAGGCGCCACGGTTACTGAACTCGCCCCTGGCCAGCTCTTGGACTGGGGAGTGAGACGCGCCAACCCTCAGGGATGTAGTATCTTTTTTGGATAATATGATGTAGCCTAATTATTTTATCATGATGTAGAGTGTTGTGTGGATATATATATAGATATATATGTGTGTGTGTGTGTGTGTGTGTGTGTGTGTGTGTGTGTGTGTGTGTGTGTGTGTGTGTGTGTGTGTGTGTGTGTGTGTGTGTGTG